>LTAE01002821.1:4502-45743 GCA_001647135.1 Pontederia paniculata | reverse complement strand
TTCTTATGATAGAATCTCTCTCTCTCTCTCTCTCTCTCTCTCTCACACACACACACACACACAGCTATATATATATTTGGTAACTTATTTTTGTCTAAAACTATTAATAATTTTCATGTGTTGTTTTTTGTTACGGGGTGTTTTAGCACCACATCAGTCAGTAAACTTTTACATGTTTGATAGAGGAGTTTTTGCCTTTGTGGAGTGATAACTCAATCAAATAAACTAAGTTTTTGTGCTTGATTTACATATGGGTTCATATTGAGTTTTAACAAGTATCCGTCACTGGGCAATTAGGCGACAAGTTAGATGGTGAATTTTTATTAACATATGTGATTGGGTTATATTAACTTACATGTAAACAAATGTCTAACTTTCTAATCGGAACAAAATAAATAACGTCTAACTTGCAATCCATCTGGATGAAGCATAATCCGTTTGGTACAAGTGACGCACAAAGCACAATTAATCATTGTGCATGATTCATACGTGCCGTGCATTTACTTTAAAATAATCTTCGTAATTAACAAAAGACCATGTACACAATTATTGGAGCAAGTTGGTGACTTGGACGTTTTTAGAAACTTGCGTTTTTTGGTTAAAGCCCTTAACAAATTTTCAATATTAGGACACCTACTTAATTGGAATTGACCAACACCCTTTCTCTTTTTGCGTTAAGTGCTCAGGTCCGTTTGATTATGTAAATCAAGATAGCACAATTCATCAACAAAATTGTGTCCAGATTACGTGGGAGCTAATAATTTCGAATTTAATTTTTGAACTCATCAATTTAATCGAATATTGTTGTGCTCTTTATCTCTATTCTGAATTAGTCAAATACTAATAATCTTAGACATCGAAATCTCAAGCCGATATTCAAAAAAATAGTTTAAATACATAATAGAAAGGCTTAAACTTAGATCCTAACACCAAGAGTGTGTAGTGTACTTCTTAAATAAGTTTACAAAGTGATTTTCTCTATAATTGTTCGCCATTATAAGCTAGCAAAAAGCAGAAAACATAAGTCTCATATGACCTTTCGATAATAATTATTGAGGGTATATTTAGATAGAGGAGGGAAAGGGAAAGGAAGAAAAGATAATGAAAAGAAGAGTAGCGGAGTAAACTCTTTATCCTGTTCTTTATCATAATTTGAGTTAAATAAATTTTAATTAATTAAGAGGAGAAGGAAATTATTTTTTATTTCTTTTTCAAAAAAAATACTATTTAAATTAGAGTAGTTTTTATCTTATCCTTCTTGTGGATTCAAACATTGAATTTTCAAATTTGAATTACGATGTCTTTATGTTCCGGCCAATGTAAATATGTTTATTCATCTAAATTCTAACGACAATTATAGGAACAGTAAATGTGTCCCCATGTTATCTACCAAGCATTTAATGTTGCATAATCATCATTACATATCAATTCTTGAAAGTTTAAAAAGAAAGATATAATTTAACTTTAATTTTTTTACATCAAAATAATATAATAATCACATTAACCGCAAATTACAATGACGATGTTCTTAAAATAATATTTGATTCATTGTTTATTCTTATATTCTTAATTCACTCGGGACACTGTTTATGGACATGGCATGAATAGGGCTGGCAATAAGTCAGACCGTTCGTGAGCGGCTCGTGGCTTAGTATATTTTGAGTCTTGCTCGACTCATCTTTCTAGATAAATAAGTCAGACTCGGAATTAAAATTTAGCATTTTATTTAAACATGCTTAGCTCGTCTCTATTAGGCCTAACTTGTTAGCTTATAAGACCAACTTATATAATTAATATATATTATAAAACTTAAAAGTGTTTAACATATAATCTAAAATTATTAATAATTTTAATTTAAAAAATCAAATAAAATGTCGAAAGAGTCACTTTTATTCAAAATTATTATTAATTTTAGTGTGTTAGATATATACAATGTTAAAATGCATAATATTTTCTTTTTTATATTATAAATATAAGTCAAAGGGTTCAATGAATGTGCTATCTACTTAAGTAGGTAACACCGTACTACTTATCTTATCAACCGTAAGATATTAGATATATGATAGATTTAACAACTTATAACAAACTATTAAGAAATAGAATATCTCATATTCACAGTATATCTAACATCTTACGGTGGACAAGATAAGTAGTACGGTGTTACCTATTTAAGTAGGTAGCACATTCATTTTTTTTCTAAGTTAAAATATAATTTAATATATATTTATTAATTAATAAATATGGCTTAATAAGCTATTAAGTTAGGTCAGACTTCTTGAATTTAATAAACAAGTCAGATCAAACTTAATTTTTAAGCCTATTATAAGCCTTTGGCCTAGCTCGTTTATTGAACTTTTTAAACAGGCCTGACCTATTTAAGTGTTGGCCTAGCTCGGGTCGACTCGTGTCGACCCCTAAGCGTGAATATGATATTTCCATTTCCTTTGATCTATTTCTTGTGTTAAATAATGTGGGTCCAAAAGTTTAGAAAGAAGGCTTATCCGGTGAGAAATAAAACCTTACTCAGTTACTCTCCAATCAAATTAAATAAAGTCTTTATTAGAGTAGCAGAGGTTTGATGACTTTATTTTTAATTTATATTTTTTGTATTAGATATCTGAATTTTTAGGTAACTGAAAAAAAGCAGAAAATAAAATATTGTTGGTAAGTTTCTAAAGAAATAATTGCTTAATAAAAGTAACTACCGGATCTTGGAGTTTTATTTTTCTTTAAGAGAAAAATAGATGTGTAAACTCTTTCTTTAAAACTCATACAAATTCATAAAATCATGAGTAGTTTTAATTTAAAAATGTGAAAATTATTGTAGCATTTTTGAAGTCACTATTGTTCATGTAAGTGAATTTAACTTTTTTTGGATTAAAATGATTTCACTTTCATGTTTAGATAAAATTGGATTACACCCTCATATTCATTTTTTCTAATGACCCTATGAAGATGACTTATCTGACATCTATATAGGTTTTTTTTGGGGGTTGATACGACTGCTACATGGTTGAAATGGTGTAATAAGACACCAAATAACACAAAGATTGCCAACAGTCGGTATATTTAATTGGTAGCATATTGCATCCCCCCAAACTTCGAAAATATTATTATTGGAAGAAATTTAGTTTTAAATGGGTTAATCCTTTATTAATACGCAGGTCATTGTTTTTTCACTACATTTCAAAGCCCTTGTCAATTAATTCTATAAATAATAAATATTTCCAACAAGTTGCTCCTCGTTTTTACTGAACGTTGGAAAGGGGAGAATAATAAAATGCACTAAACGTCTTCACATGACAGTGATGTGTAGATTTATTCAAGAGATTAGGGATTGCATTTGATCTTTGACCCACAGAGAAATATATTCTTTTGTCAATGACTACACCATTAAGGTAGCAAATTGACAAGCTGGCTGGCAATCAATCATGAAATACAAGACTCAGTGAGTCTTGCAATCATGACACCTTGACATACAAATCGATTGACCACCAGGCACAAAAATGTGCAATTACAGGACCAACGATGTTCAGAAGTTTTCACTGGATGCCAAATTGCAAATAGTTTGTTTTCTCCTTTCTGATAGCAAATGAAAATGTTGACCCAAAGCTCAGAGGTGTTAAATTTGTAGAAATTATGATTAATTAAAGAATAATATGTATGGATTCCAAATGCTACATGACTTGAGTGTGGAAATGACCATCCTCAAAATAAGACATTACAGAAAGCTGCCAAAAGGAAAACAGGATGTCTCTTCAAACTAAGGCTACTTAGTTCTCAAACGTATACCCTTATGATGCCCGGACCCTTGTGTTCAATTTCTCCTATTTCACTCTGCAAAACTGAGAGTAGCTGCCTATTAGCTTCTATATCTTGCAAATGAAACGCAAGACAGGAGTATGATAAAGCCTGCAATCTATGCATTTCTGTCCTCCATTGACCCAAATTTATTATATTCTCGGTGGCTCATCTTCAATTGTTTTGTAAGAATGATCAGTTATACATGTACACCATCTGCATTGCATAGAAAATGTTAATCAGTAACTCCCATTAGCAATAAAGATCTAACAAACAGTATCCTGAACTGAACTTTTCTAATGCTTTTTTTGGAAAGTAAAAGGTGTTATCTCTTGCAACCAACAGCACTACAGAATCTCATCCTTTATTTATGATAAAAATGGACTGAATAAGTTCTAAGTAAATATTGATTAGTGTAACTTAAGGGTAATGGAGACTAGCTGATTAAGCTCTAGATAGTAAAACCAAAGAGTTGTTACAACATTTCGCATCCAAATCCATGCACCTATGATGCCCCCAAAATTTCGAGGCATAACAACTTCAGTGGCTAAATCAAAATAATCATATCAATATTAGCAACTTACATTGCTCTTGCTCATTGATGATTTTCACCTATCAAAAGTATTATCTTTAAACTTGATTAAGAAGTGGCTGCTCCTCTTTCCATCATGATTAGCTTACAGGAACGTTGAACTCTAATTGACTTAATTACAATTTCACTTTCAGTGACTATTCAAACAAGAAAAGAGAATCAGGCCAGCAAGTGCTGCCTCACATGTTTCATTAAGTTGGAAGAAGTGGTTGTCTCTCATCAGTTCCAATGCGATGGCTTGCCTGGAAAGAGAAAATATAATCAAATGATAACCCAAAGAAAACAAAAATTATCAGGGTTCGGATATTTTCTTACATCCTCAGATGCACCAGCAGTCATGTTTATGAACGAAGAATCTTTTGACCTGTGGAAATTAGAATGCCTAAAATAATTAAACAGTACCAAAGGAAAGAGGTGATTCCAGGGTAAAAATCAGCAAACAGCCAAACTCTCATGATTTAGAAATTTCATGAATCTGAGATTCAGTATTTCTAATCAACATTGCAAGAAGTCCTTTAAAACATACTGAACTCACAGCATAAATTCTATGTGCATGTGATCTCAGAAATTTCATAACTTCTTATACATCACCCCAAAACCTCCATGCGCATAAGGAAACATGGAGAAGTTCATTTCTTAACTAAAGTCAAGGATGAACATGCCATTGGCATGTGGGAAGCAATGGACGTTTGGAAAGTTCAGCTCCTGTGATCTCATGCTTGTAAGATGTGTTATCTAACATTTGTGTACAGTCACTGAAAAATAATAGAAAAAAGAAATGGTAACAAAATGATCTGCAAGGGTTGTGATGATCCATACAGGTCCAGTATAGTCTAATATGGTTTTGCACAACCAGCACATGGAAGCATAAGGGAACTTCAAACCGTTTTTAGTTTTCTGGCACAAGGTTGTCAAGTTCGAGTTTCTACCTAAATTCGTTTTGGGGGGGGTAGATTCGTATCGTAAAATCGGTACGTAAATACTTAGAGTTTAGATATAATATATTATTTTAATGATAATAAAAGTCAAAATAATATCAAATATGATAATAAATATCTAAAAGATTAAAATTACATGATAAATCAATAATTCAAATGTCATTAATCCATTCTAAGCTTGGCAAGTTATAAGGTATATAGAGATTCAATTAAAGTCTTAAACTCTAAAATTTTATTTACAAAGAAATAAATATATACAATAATTACCATATCCTTTATATGATATTTTCTAATAAGTATTATTATTTTTTTGTCATCATCGATATAATTTCCATATAAAATCAAATATTGTATCCTTATAATAGTTGTTGATAATGTTATTTACTTTTATTTAAGTATCATGATCAAAAGGATGAATAATAACGAAAAACTAATAGCAATTTTATATTGATAAATGACTTTAATATATTATATTAGTGTAAATATTTTTTGCTATCATATTCCAATTTATTACAATATCATAGTTTTAAATTTTTTAATATGATTAGAATTTAGAAAAAAGTACAGCAAAAAGGATAAAAGAAAAAAAAAGGTAAAAGAGAAAAAAAGTAGACAATTAACAATGCAAATGAAAATCTTGACAACACATGGAGTTGAACCCATGACCTCCAACTAATTATAGCAAGTATCAAACCAAAAAGCCAAGAATCAACATGTGTTGTAAAAACGCCGAATCTACTAGTTCACTCGTGCGAATGAACGTTTCTATACGATTTTACCGAGTTAAAATGTATTGAGGTCCGTTTTCACCCCTATTTCCGTTTTTAGGCCGAATCAACTCGTTTTAGGACCCTAGAAACGTAAAAACGTAAGTTTTTAAGTATTAAAACTAGTTTTTGATAACTTTGTTTTGGCATACCATCTGATATTTGTATAAGACAAGCATTCTAACTTAACATATAAAACGATGGACAGCGAATAGCTTTAATTTAGGAAGAATGGTATACAGCTAGAATAGCCTAGTGGTCGGTACCTTGCCTCTAATGATATTGTCATATGGAGATTTAAAAAAAGTGACTTCCTTTTCATTTACAAAAAAAGCATTTCCAATAGATCACTTGTCTTTGAATTTGGCATTTTCTGTGGCTCACTTTACAAAGGTAATGGATGGCCTATTAGAAAGATATTAATAAATGCACTGGAAAGATAACAGGCTGGGTAGTACTGAAATATCAAAATATGTCATAGACAACATTATCAAATGAAAGTAGCATACCTGATGTGTTGAATATCCATTGGTTCTATTTTTCCGTTTGATGGTTCATCTTTAACTTTGGCAAGTGGTGAAAAGAACTACAGAAATTCAAGTTAGCAATGTAGTGGAACTTGTGGAAGGGAAACTTTTCATTGACTTCAAAAAAATACCTGGTGCATTGATATGAAGACTATTGAAATACCCAATATAAAGTTCATGGTCAAGGTGTGACCAAATAATACAGCAGATGCTATGCCAGTAAAAATCGTGGCAACAGTAGATGAATATTTCTTCAATATTGTATCTATGAAGAAAATTAAATGGAAATTAGGATTAGAAATTCACAATGTCTTAATAAAGCAATGAAAGGGGTACAGGGTATAAAGCAGTGATGTATTATCTCCAAGTTACCAGCATATTTGAAGAAGAATGATGAGAGTATGCCCTGTGCTGCATTGTTGCATATAAGAAACATTGTGGCTTTTGAGTGACCTTCAAGGATATTGAAGCTACCAGGCCCTGTAAAAGAAGAAAGACCGTCAACATTGAATCCATATTATCATTTCAAATCAAAGTAATTTGCAACATGACATGTTTATGCTATCATATATAACTTTGATTTCATTAAATGAACTAATCACTACTATGTGACTATGTCCATAGTACATCAGAGGAGCAGTTAGTCTACCTTTGAAAATAGCAGTTCCCACAATGCCAAGAAAGTTGAATATTGCACCATAGCCGTATAAAAACAAGTTCTGCAGGATGCACACAAGATTATATGTGAGAAGACATGAGTGCGGGAAGGAATATCAACTAAAGACTCCACACATCACAGGAAATATAATAGATAATCATATTCCATTCAATAGAAAAATGTGAGGTCATGAAGTTTTGTTTCCGTTTTTTTGGGTCCATAAGTTTTGTTTCCTTTGGAGAACCAATAAGCAAGAAACCACAATCAGTCACAAAAAAATTACCTGAAGATAAATGCTCGTCTCAAACTGACTTTTCAAAGCATACTCATTGTAAACTGAGGCCAGTGATGGAACAGTAACCTGAAAAACTTACAAAGCACCAGTCACATGTAGGCATTTTACTACTATGTTAGACACATTTTCAGAACACATATATATCAAAGGGGCCAACAACTCAATAGAATGACATGAATAATGATTGTCTTCATTAACCCATACTACTGCAAAGCTACTGTAAATTATGAACATATTTTCTGAAAGAAAATTATAAACATATTGAAAATCACCAATTAACTAGATGACAAGTATAGATGCTGCAAGAACTACACAATCAAGACCCCATGCTAAATTAGATCTAGAAATTAATGTTCTTTGTAATGTACGTCATAGGGATATAGACTCAGAAGAAGCAGATAGTTAACCACATAATACAGGCTACATTTGGTTGCAGCTTGATGTGGTGTTTTTCTTCAAAACACAAAAGTCTTTTGTATGCTCTCTTTTTTAGCATTTATTTCAGTATTTTTTGGGGTTGCTTCTCCAAACAGTTTTTTTTAGGAGGGAAATAATGACTACTGAGCTTGGGTAGTCAAAAGAAACAGTGAATGTAAAAGTGTGTATGAAAAGATAAAATGTACGTGACACACAAAAAGAAACTATATGCCTCCCCATTCAGTAATCATAAAAGAGATATGATGTACAATGTTCTCCAAACAGTTAATTAAGCCTTTTTCTAAAAGTAATTTTTCGAAGTAGTTAAGACTTTTTCTTACGAAGAAACAATGTAGCATGCTTTTCCAGAAAATATATTTTAATTTCGAAAATTTCTCTTGTATTTTAATCATAAATTATATTACCAAAACATAAACACTTGTAATAATAAAATAATGTAACATATGTTAATTTGAAATTTTTTAAATTATATAATAATCATAAAAGCACACCAAACACTAGTATTATCCACAAAACTGCAAAAATTCAGTTAGAGTAAACATAGAAAACATTATTTTTTGCAGAATGCTTTTGTTCACAGTATTATACAGCAAAACTTTTTCAGAATTCTGCCCGTCATTATAAAACAGTCATAATAAATCAAGGTTAACAACTCTCCGAGTAAAAAGTTCTATGTCCAGAGTATTATCCCAAAGTGACATTCACACAAAGTACTAACAAATATATTTGCATAAAATCAAGCATAGAACTCGAGAAGCATCTGCAAGAAAACTTATCAAATTTCAATATAAACAAGCAAAACTGATAATTTGTAGAACAAAAAATTTAAATATGAATCTTGTGAAACTTACAAATACTAGTGTATATACATAAGCAATCATTGTAACAGGAAGACCTAGTGCGACAGACCCTTCAGGCAGTGAACGCAGCTGATTTACGCTTATCCCAATCAACAGAAGTGCAAGAGCCTCCCACTGCCCATCAAATAGAAAGTCCACAGTTCCATAAAACTCAGCCATTCACATGAAAAAGGGTTAATGAAAAGTAAAAAGGGATATATATATGAACTGAAGAACTGATAATAGGTGAACTACAAAGGGTACTGATAAATGTCCAAACTTTCAGCAAAATACAACAATGATTTTCAAAGTAATTATTTTAAAAAAAAAACAGAATATGTAGTTTTTTTTAAATAAACAGAACAAGTAGTTAGTTCCAAACTACAGCAAAAATGTTGAGAAGTTTCTGAAATCTTTAAGTTAGATATGGCGCAGGTAAAAGTTCCACTTCAGCAAGCGAAAAGAGTATAGCTTCCCTAAGTTCCACAAATAAACGGACATCACATAGATGATCAATGCAAATTTTACCTGAATAATGGAAAAACGTCTCCTCATAATAATCCTGAGTAGGACAGCTATTACCAAGACCTGCATTAATTTGCAAACTTGTTTTGTTATGTTTTTTTCTATAAACAACTTGTTTTGTTATGTAACAATTACTTCCTTCTGCAACAGCAATAATCATCACAAACATGAAGCAAAATACTAAAACACCAGAAAAAATGACCTCTCTATGCATCAGAAGCTAGAGATTATCAACATCCAAAGATAACTAAACTAAGGCACTGTTTGGTTTAAGGCTAAGGACGGATAAGAAAAGTTTATAGTGGACCAAATGTGATGAATTTGGTTAACAATGTTTGGGTTTTATTTTTTGTAATGACGAATAAGCTTTAGAAAGGATAGACTATCCACCCAAAGGCAACAAATTCCAAAATTGGTGGAATGTTAGGTTAAATTTTTTGTACCAATTTTGCCCTTCCAACCAAATTTAATTTTATTATTTATTAATTTCTTAATATAATAAATTATTTTAACGTAAATTAATATTATTTTAAGAAGAAATGAAATAAACATAATAAATAAAAAAGATATGTAATTTTGAAAACATATATTAGGGATCACAAATCTTTTTAATGAGTAATCCATTTCTATACATCTTTTTATTTTTTTGTCCAAACAACACATGGGTTTTATTATCCCATTTTAATTATCTTTGTCCAAGCATAGGTTGCATTATCCATAGGGGATAATGATCATGTGGAACATTGCTCCGCACATATGGAGCACCATAGATTTTGATATTAATGATTGAGATATAATCAAATATTTTAGTTAAAATATGGTTTGACTTTTTCTGCAATATGTCATATTGAAATTAATGGTGCTCTATAAACGTAGAGCAAGAAAGTGTTCCATGTATTCGTTATTCTCTTATCCATATTCATCCATTAATAAATTCAAACCCATCTTACATCATCATCTCCCATCATCACTAAATACCCAAACAGAGCCGAAGGGTTTGTTTGGCTTTAGAAAATTATTTTTCATTTTCTGATTTATTTTCTTCATTTTCTCTTAAAGCAAGAGAACATGTTTGGTTTAAAATTTCTGCCTTTTTTGTTCTCAAAAAATGAAAAGAAGATATTTTTTTACAATTATGTGTGCATATTAGTTGGAACAAAAAAAAAGAGGGCGAAAAAGGAGGGAGAGGTATAGATCACGATGGGTCCTAGAGGTAGATATTTCTTGCATTCTGTGTGAAAACCAAGTGGAAGATATTGAACATCTTTTTTCAAATGTCCGATTGCGAGAAGAGTTTGGCTGGAGGCAGGTTGTGAATGCATAAATATATCAACAACAGAATTTTAGCACTCCTTCAGGTTTGGTGGACAGGACCAAAACATACAAACATATGTTTCCTGAGGCCGTCGAGCAATTCGATTTGCATATTTTTCGTCTATCTGGTTCCAACGGAATGGATGTTTTTTTAAAGGAGAACAACGTTATGCCAAAAACATTGTATCACTGGCTAGGTCCATGGTGAGAGAGTGGTCGGCAAGATAACTCATATCTTTGTAATCACATTGATGTAAGACTTTCATCATAAATAAAAATGGATGAGTGCACCTGGCTCTCATCCTTTACCCTCTCAAAAAAAAAGGAGGGAGAGGTGAGATGAAAGAAAATCTTGAACGAAAAAAAATCCATGAGAGATAGGAGAGAAATTAATGAAATAGGAGAGAGAAAAGACGATGAAGAGAAAGAAAGGAAGCAATAATGAGAGAGAGGAAGAGCAAAGTAGATAGAGGATGTAGGAGAAAGGAGAAAGAAAAAAAAGGAAAAAATAAGAGAGAGAAAGGGAGAAATAAGAAAGAAAGAAAGAGGATTAGGAGAGAAGAGAAAAAAAAATAAAAAAGAGACAGAAGGAGGAGAGACAATATTTGCATGGTTATTGCGACGAGATAGATTACCAACCAGATGTTATAGGATGAGATGGATGCAAGAAGCAAATACATCATGTGTTTTTTGTGAGGCCCTAATGGAAGACAATAATCATCTTTTCTTTGACTGCCCAGTGTCAAGAGAGGTCTGGAAAGGGTCAGGATGTCGGTGGGCTGATGTAAGATCAATGGAAAACTTTTGGAGGTCTTTCAGATTTGGCGGACAAGATCTCAACATCCGAGTATATCTATCTAGAGGGTGCAGAGCTATGCCGTTTGCTTTTCTATGGTCCATTTGGCGGCAACGAAATGGATGTATTTTTAAAGAAGAACAATGTTATATTGAAAATATTGTAGGCGCAGCGAAGAATATGATGCGAGACTGGGCGAGTTTATGATATGATAATACTTTGTAACCTCAACATGTAAAATAGCATTTCAGCAATAAAGTTGGATGAGTGCACAAGGCTCTCATCCTTTACCCTCTTAAAAAAAAAGGAGGAGAGACAATAGAAAAAGATATGATAATATTGACATGTTTTTCTAGTTAGAATGATAAAGATAGAAGTACCAGTAAATATAAAACATATTTACAAAATTACGACTGCCTTTATAACTGAAGAGGGGGAATGGAAATGAGTTTTTTTCTGTTTTCTTAAATTTCTAGAAAACATTTTCTATTTTCATTTTCTAAAAATCAAACCAGACGTCTCCATTACATAGCATAAATAGATAATCTGCTATGGCATTTTTGCAGGTTTAATTTCATGTAAAACTTTGAGATAATGTACCAATGTGGTATTATTCTTTTTTCTCCAGAAAAAAAAATCTTATATTTAAGGTTTCATGATATTACATTAATTTAGCATATCTCTAGACAAAAAAAATCAGCATAATTCTTTTTCCCAAAAAATGGAGAAGAAAAAATAAATGCTGTTACATTTACAAAGTATTTCGAGTTTTCACTTCCAAAAGATTCAAATGGCAAATGAGAAAAGATGACAAAAAATTTCACAAATTAACAGTTTCTCTTTTACTTCACATGTTATGTATGGGGAGCGTTTTTATTGCTTGGTTTTACGATGCCATGTTTCTTGCCAAACATGTTTGTTTGTGTGTACTTTACGGAGGAAATGGTAAATATCTACGACAAACTTTTCACAAACCCCTCAATCTAGTTTGCTAATTCTGAAAGGATGAAAAGAAATTGGATGTGTCATGGAGAAAAGAATCACAAGGAAAGCTGTGGAAGTTAAAATTGCTCAAAAATGAACTACAGGAACATGATTGCATGTTAACTATAAAAGCAGTTATCAGAGTCTACGACATCGAGTGCTACCTTCAAGTTGCTCAACATTTTGACAGTTGCAGGATTAAAGTACAACTGTAGAGAAAGAGAGAAGTGAATCAAGCATAAGCATAATCATATCTTATTGTTAAGCATACAGATAACTAGAAGCAGAAGAGTGGAAGTTGTTCAATCAAAAAGAAGAATTTTGTTACTTGTTATAGCTCAGAGAGGAAACCTACCTGCATGATGAACTTTAGGTAGTTGTTGATAGCATATAGAAGAGCAGGAACAGCTAAAAGTACATTATTACGAGCTGCCTGAAATTCTCAAAAGTCAAGTATCACCATACATTATCAGAAGATAAATGAACAAATGACAAGTTTCAAGTTAAATGTCCAGAGTATCAGTTTTGCCCATGCAACCATACCTGTACAAATGTGGAAATTGAAAGAAGAGGTTTCTCGCCAACCTTCTGATGTCTAGCCTATTAAGTTGCAATTATAACAAGAATTAGAAGGATTTTAACAGATTAACAAAGGAAATATTTCAACAGAAGGTTTCTAGCCAACCTTCTGATGTCAGCCCTCCTCTTTACTAAATGTCATTTCCTTTCACCTTAATTGCATATACTAATAGTACCTCCTACGTTATCATATTGTTGAACTACATTTTAAGTTCTAATTATGATGAAATGTAGTTACAGTGATTGTTCAAATTAGTGGACAAGGTCACAGAATTGGCAAATCCTACATCAGATAGTTATTTAATGAGCAACCACACCAAGTTTATGAAATTATAAAATGCTAATATATCTATAGGTTTCAGTTTTTATTTTGTGGCAATATGGTTTGTCTTTCATATCTCATGCTTGCTGCACTTAAAATTACATACATATTAAAGTGAGAGAAAGAAGTCAAGCACCATTCGCAACCATTTATCAGTATTTCTCTTTAGTTAAAATGTTAAAGTTCAGATTAAGAAAGCTATTACAAACCTGCAGTATTAGCATGAAGATGGCAAAAAAAACCTTCGCAACCTCTGTCAAAAAGTTAACACTAATTGGGCTGAACTTGAACTTCCCATCCACCTTGGACATATAGACCAATATAGGCTGCAGTAAATCACAAACACCTGTTATGTGCTTACAATTGTAATTTACAAGATCTTTTACCTAGACTAGAGGAGTAAACAACATGACCAGTCCTATATTTATTCAGGAAACTAAGAAATTGATGCATGCATCTCTCAGTTTCTTCTCTATATCTGGATAGGATTACCAATTCTGACTGCTAATCTTGTGAGAAATAGAGCATACAAACAAAAAACAGAAGTTAAACATGACATATAAAGGAAATACATATTCATCAATATTTGTTTGCAAGTTTGCATTATTTAAAATGAATAACTCTATGGAGGTTGTGATTCTGTTAGATTATGATGTTGTGTTTTTGTTGGTTTGAAGAAGTTGAAGCACCATTTGCATGTTATGCCTCATAGTGGTTGACACATTGACAATGGATGACGACAAACTTTAAACTCATTAAGAAACAGTCTCCAGGGGTAATTGTGCTTTTCTATAGTTTTTCCTATGTGTCCTTGTATATTCTTTATTTATTTATTCATCTCACAGTTTCATTTCAGTGGTCTGTACTTATCCGAATCTGACCTTCTCTACATAGTCAAAAAAAATATTTAAATGGCAACAAATCATATACTAATCATGTAATAGCATGTGCCAGGACTCAAAGATTCTAAAATGTTTCTAACCTGGAAACCAACCAAGATGCAATCTCCTACAACAAGAAGAAATTTGAGAGCACGATACTTTGTAGATACTTTGCTCCTATGTCTATCATATGCCCTTGAAACACTTCTTGGGCTAGGAGACACCAATTTTGAGTGACAGACACTACACTCCATCACCCCGTTCATATTTATAAGCAAGCTTCTGTCGAAGATCCACGAGCGAAAGTTGTTATCCCACTAATCAAGGGTAACCTTGGAAGGCCTGACAAATAATATTAAAAAATACATTAAAAGTTTAAAATTCCCTAGAAGTACATTAAAAAATAACTAGTCAAGCATTACAAAAAGGAACAAATGAGCAATTTTTTTAGCATTATTGTCTTACCACCTGAACAAAAAATTTCTAATTTCTAAATTTCAAATCATCAGAGAACAAATGTGAATCTCATAGAGCAAAACAAGTCTACACAGTAACTTTGAGAATGCAGACAACTTGTTATGAAAAAAAAAATAATATTAGAAAATAAGGAGATTATCTATTAAAGAATGCCCAGAAGCGTATTGAGCCAGGATTAAATCTTATTCACTTCTCTTCTTACATAATTAAGTCCAAAACTCTATTTATATAGGCATCAAATAGTAAACCCCAGTCTAACTTGAAACATCAGTATTAGAATTCACATTTGTCACAATAAAGGAAATTCCAATCGAACTCAATCACAATCCTAATTTACTGAGAATTCTAGATCATTGTTGTAACAAAACTCATGGAAAGAAACTAAGCCTTTAGCATTAAACACAGAATTAAGTGTCGCATGTAATAACTAATAAAAAATGGCAATCAGACATCCCAAGACAAAGTTGCCAAAAGCTAATCCTTTTGAATTCGATAAGAAAAGACATGCCAAATTTTGATTTATTTTTACTCAATTCCGACAAGCAAGGATCTTCTGAGCTACCGTGTACAATCAAATATTTCGAGATCAAGTTAACAAAAAAAAAAAAAAATCATTCTTTAAGCAGTGAGCAAACTGAAGGCACGATGAAACTTTGATATTTTTCATATATTTAGATTCAGATTAAAGAAAAAAAAACTTCCTCAACATCAATCTATCTCTATCCCACTAGAAACATCAAATAATTGATCACGAAGCAAAAAAGAGGTCGAACATAATTCTTAAATTTCGATACTGATTGTTAAAAGAAATCGCCCAGAATCAATCTAATCCACTAAAACAGCAGAAGGAATGATAATGGAAGAAAAAACAATGCGGAAAAATTCACCAATAATTCAGATCCAGATTCATGTATCCTTCCAAACCCAGATCCGATGCCGGTCGAAGGGAGACGAACAGTAGAACACTGCGCTTTAATCCTCCTCCACCCTCTCGGAAACGAATGCTTTAATCGAAGGGGACTTTAACAATCTTTTAGGGATTCCGAGATCCAGATTCGAAGAAGAGAACAGAAGAAGAACAAGAAAACAGAGGAAATTAACGCGAAAGCGGGAGGTGGAAAAGAAGTGGGATTTATAATTATTTGTAAAATAAATAATGTGACTAAAATAACGCATTCTTATAATCCAATAAATATTATATATAATAATAAATATATTTAAATGGAAATTTTTACGAGACGTCCCTTTAAAGTGAATTCTACAGCTGCTGTCTATTTTAATCCTTATTGTTTTGTCTTTTATCTCTCAATAATGATTTCTTTATAATGGAAACTTAAATAAGGTGATATGTTATTATCATCAAATTAGTCGAACTTAATATTTACTAACTTAATAATAAAAATTAAAGCGCTGTATTTAATTCAGTATCGTTTTTTTTAAATTATTTTTATTAAGACGAATATAATAGAAATAAATTTAATAGTATAATATGTTAGTGCCAAAACATAAATTCTCAACGGTTACTCTTGTGAAATTTTGATCTTGACCACTCTAATCAAGATTTCAATTACTCGAATAAACTTTTGAGTGCCGTCAAACAATTATACAACTAAATAAGTAATTGGAGTCAGCTTAGTATACAATAATACCTTAAAATTCGGATATTCGTCATATCTTACAATTAAAATTGATATTTTATTCATTATCGAAAACAAATTATCAAACTTTTTTTGTGTGATAAATGCATTAACTATGAACGTGGCCATGAGATATGCATCGCCCCGAAATTTCACTTTTTTAGCATGTGTTTAGATTGTTTTGTTTTCGTTTTTGCAAACTTATTGAAATTATGATATGTGTATAACAGTAAATATTCAAATTTTATTTTTGAATAAACTAGAATTGAAATTTTTAACCACTAGATGCACAATGGATGATAAATTTTAAAATTAATAAAAATATTATGACTTATAAAAAAAGGTTCTTTTAAGCTCCAATATGAAATCCTTTGCTTTCATGTTTCATTTTCTAATTCTATTAATAAAATTTGGTGTCCAACATTATACTCAGTTCATAGGAAAGAACTATTTCAGCATCTTTAAAATTTCAATTAAGTTTGGTTGACACATCTGATTAGTAGGGACGCGTCACGAATTGAAGGACCGAGAGCTAGTAGTCTCGAGTTTGAGCTTCAAAATCATCAATTTGGTCAGAGGGGTATCATTCACTGCTCTTTGCTTTCAACTCCGAATTAGTTAGGTACTAATAATTTTGAACATCGAAAAAACATCGTAATTCGAAAGTTTGAAGTTTCAAAGATGTGTTTGTTCCATTGAAAAGATAAACGAACAAAGATTAATATGAAAATTTTGCTGATTGCAAAGTGCTTCAACAAATTTTCGGAATGGTTTCTGCGCTCAATCTCGTTGCTATAAAGAGAGTGCAGAACGGATATTGATTGTCAAGGCACTAATTCTTTATCAACCAGAATATCTCCAACAGTTGCAACTACAAGGGGCTCCTCCTTTTGCTCGGTCCTTTTACCTTCAATCCATGACACGTTTGTGGATCCCCCATCTTTTTCAAAAGCTATGATATCTGCACAGGAGACGCTTACTAGCGTCAACGAGGGAGTGAAGTACTTTTTTTTTCATTTCTATAGTTTTTGGTATCTTCATTCTGACATTTAGCAAAAAAGAGTCCATACATTTGGATGCCAGCAGGAGTAGAGATTTTCAGGTTGTTGCCTTGTTGGGTGAGTTGTTGGTAGAAGTTGCTTCTGTTGTATGATTGCTTTGGTGCATATCTGCTGGTAAGGAAGGTGCAGGAATTGGTTCAAGCTAATGTTTGTGAAGGAAGCATTAAGAACTATTTGTTACCGCCGAGAGAGAACCTTTCTTAAGAATTCGATATGTCAGCATGAACTATATTGCAATGACCAAGCTTTCTTTTCAAAACTTCATGTGCATATGTTCCTAGAGCTTATAATTAGGCGGCTGACTATTTAGTGTCCCTCAGTAGACATTCATCAAGAGATTTTTTGTGTGAAGAGGCTATACCTTTGCGCCTCCTCAATATTTTGTCAACAGACTTTTTAAATTCTAATATATAAGGCATTTCCTTTCAAAAAAAATATTGCAATGACCAAACCACATACCAGTATCCATATTGCAGCTGCACATTTTGGGTTTATTAGAAACTTCTATTTATTAATCTACCTAACACTTCAAGAGATCCATTAATAAACAAAAGAAGCGAGGAAAAAATATTAAAACACATTTTATATAGTAAAGTTCTCTTAATAAAATGTAAATAAGAGGAAAATATTCGCAAGCAAAGAAGATCATAGTCAATTTTTCAACCATCATATCAGGGCTTTGCCTTTGCACCTCCCATGCGAATCAATGGAGGTTCCGAGCTTGAGCATAATGGCACAAGTCCTCCACTGCCATGGCAGATGTTTACTTTTTTTCTTCTCATTTTTCTTATTTTCAAATTTTCAGATTTAGTGCAACATGCAAGAAATGTGAGAACTTAAAAGTGAGGTTCTCATGGGAAAATGAAAACTTTGAACAGGCAAAAGACACCAATGTAAATCACGAGAAGCTATTGAAAAACCCTTTCATGTGTCAATTTAATGTGTGCATTTCATTTATTCCAAACTGCACAGTTCTTCATCTCATGGAGAAGTCAAATGTCCTGGTAATAATATTTATATAACTCACATTCAAACTCTGTGACATTTGCAATATGCAGCTGGGGAATGATAACAATGAACCAAATTCTGAGACCTGGTAGGTATAATTTTACAGAGCTCAAACAGTCGTAGCTTTGAGAGAAATGAAGTCTGAGATCTTGTTAGTGTAGTAATCAGGTTGAATGGAGTTATTCGGGCTTTGAAGCGTTTCCAGAGAAGTCACACCTAAGAACAAGGAATAAGTTGGTTTAAATAAAATGGGTATATAAATTTTAAATAAACAGAAGATTTTGAAAAAAGGAGTAATCAGCTTATCAATTATCCATCGAGCAGTGTACAATTTTTAAAAGAAAAAAGACGGGAACAAATCCTTTATCTGTCTGCTACCATGGAAGTAATTCAAGAAAGATGCATAGAAACTTTTAACTTACCTGAAAGGACAAGAAGAGTTTTGCAGCCACCATTTTGCCCAAATAGTATATCAGTATCCAACCGGTCTCCAACCATGCATATTTGGGACTTGAGGATGCCAAATCTGACATAAAATACAAGTACAATTCAGAGATAAAAGGACATCAGCTGCAAATATAATGTGCATTGTGGTTCACCTTTATTTTCATTTTCTTTTCTTAAAGAAAACCCCTCAATTTTATGTGTAATTCCATCAAATTTTTTTTATAAACATGAGACCAAACATTTTTTAGAGCGAAAGTGATTACTTATTTGATAAGTAGTCCATCATGAAGGTTGAGGGCTTTCCCACAACTAATGGCTCACGCTGAGTTGATCCACAGATTGCTCCAACCATTGAACCTCCGCCTGAAGAGGAAAATGCAAAATGTAAAGATGCTACCAGGTATTACTTGTACTATAACAATTGAATACCAGTTGCTACACTAACATAAAAGCTTATCAGATACATAATATCTACCAATGTATCCCTCATTCCCTCATGCATTTGAATGGTATGCAATTGTAGCTCTAAGTGAATATAGTGAATTAATATGCAGCAGCATAAATGTCCAATTTATCTTGGTAAAATGACAGATATTGTATAATATGCTGCTAATAGTAAAGATGCAAACCTGCCCACTCTTGAGCATCAGTGAGATGGGTCACAGCATCACGATTTGTTGCTAGAAAAAGGCATCCGGGGTTTTCTCGTATGCAAAGTGTTCCATACCTTCATCACAAAAGAGCAAGAATACAAAATCAACACACTTTGATGCAGAAACTAGTGTAGGTTTCACTGAATAATGAAAAACAATCAATCTACTGTTCAAATTATTCTCTCCTGTGTCTGTATTAGTTTTCAAAATCTAATATTTGATCACTTTTTAAGAGATAATATTTGATAACTAGAGCATAATAATGAGGAAAAAGTAAAAGCAAATACATGAGAGCACTAAGGATAAAGTTGAATGATTCTTTTTTTTTTTCATACAAGGTGCTAAAAAGTTGAAGACCTGCAAAAGTTTGAATTTAAAATTATGTGACTTGATATTCTGAGCATAAACTCATCAACTTTAGCTCTATGAAATTTTCAGAAACTCAATAACTTCGGCAGATCAAGTTTAGAAGTTGCAGTACTTTCATAATTAATAGGTAATGAAAACGAACATTGTACTAGCAGAGGCAATAAGGATGACAAAAAAGTTATTTAAAATACGTGATTTATAAGATACACTACTATCACACTTCTTTGTGAAATACAAGATAAAAATAACAAAGGGAAGAATGTTAGAAGGCTCATAAGTTGCCTAAATTCACAAATGAAAAGGAAGAAACAGGAATCCACAAGAAATGTATACTCGTATATTGACTAGTTAGGAATCAAACAACTCCAGTCAGCATTGTCTGTGTTTTGACCCTCTCTTTAGTCAGTGAATATGAATCATTGATAAGTTGATGTGTAGTACTGCTTTTTGCATCTTATTTTATGACAAAAATCTAAGACACAAGCATGAGACTTACTGAACTTTATAGTAATTAAAATAACGGTCGAATCCAACCACTACAGCTCCTACCTACAAAAGACAATAAAACAAATTGAATATAGTTGCAAACAAAGAAAAATATATGCAGTAACGTAATATTAGGAAAATTAGAAACCATAAACTAGATAGGAGATTCCAGAAAATAACTTTACATTTTCATCATGCTCCATTAGAAAACCATGTTTCAGCTCAATCTTCTTGTTGCCATCTTTCTGAAAAGGGCATATTCATTAATGAAGCTTGTGTTTCGTAGTAACTGAATCTTGGATTATGATATTATGTGACAACAATAAAAGAATCAAATGCATACGATGTAGAAAATCAATACCAAAATCTGGAGATCAAGTGAAATCCTCTATGTCAAAAATAGAAGTCAGAAACAGAAAATTAAAGGATTCATCTAAGAGACTACATTTGAGGCTATGCATCTTCAAGTTAAGCAAGACATCTCAGAATGCCAATGCTTTGTGATGTTAGACCTGGATGACGATAAGATCAACCATTCTGCATTTCAGAATTTTAGTAAAACCCGGATTATTACCCCAGATTCCAGCATTGTGATTTCCCTCTTCAAAAAGAATATGAACCATTTTGCAGAGAACTTTCCTTTATCTCAAAGTACTTGAGCTAAATTTCACCATAAAAAAAGAAAGTGCTCGAGTTAAAATAGCAGTTCTCGTTCCTAGATGTTAGCCCAAGTACATCTTCACACAATTGAATGAAACTATAAAAAATGCATAAAGAGCCCTTGGACAATATGAAACTACTTTGGTAAATTCTCTCATCTTCAACTATGAAGCACATTTTAATACTTCATATTTATTATGTTCTCTCGTGTAATTAAGGTGCTTTTCCGATGCCTATTGCAATTTTTCATTCTTGTCTAGCCCATAGTCCAATGTAAAACATATATAGCTATAGATGAAGACTGAACAAGAAATTTGGTTTATTTTCCTTTCTATGAAGCCAGCAGCATGAAATGTTAATATGTAATTGTAATCCTATCATTGATGGGCAAATTACTTAATCCTTCTTATGTATTATATGCAATTTACTTATCTCAACACTTCATACTCAAACTATCCACGCACGCTAAGTCATATGTTACAAAGACACTGAAATAGGTGGAATTACATAGACTGGTTGTTCATCTATGTCCATAGATGAACAACCAGTCTATGTAATTCCACCTATTTCAGGATAACTCATGGAAAGTAAATGGAAACCTACAAAGAACAATCAGAAATGATCTTTTATAATTTGCAGAAGATAGCTTGTTGATTTCCATTTAGGCAACTTAGAACATACCGGACCACCAAGATACTGAAATCCAGCAAGCTCCAGTTCTATCAGAATTCCTTCTTCACCTATCACATACACCTGAAATTCAGGAGATTGCTTCAGAAACCGAAGTCATTGGCACTCATAATCCTTAATGTAAAGATAGCCAAAACCTTGTGAAGCACAAAACAATTACTGAGAGTTCACTACAACTAGTTCTAGATAAAATATGCAATCATGAGATAGTGATACAGTAACATTTAGCAATAGACAACATTTTTTTCTTGATTATTATATTGATGAAAGCTAATTTTTTCGATGTCAAACACAGATGAAGTCTCTACTGATGTGAAATTTCCGAAGCAAGATGATAATAAGATATGACATGAATGGATCATTGAATGTCTCACCTTCTTATCTTTTGGGAAATCAATTGACGTCAAGTAGGCAGCGGCAGCAAAAGATGAAGCAAATATCTCCTCCTACATGCCCCAAAAGACATTTATTAGCAAAGATGATCAACACTTGAAATTTATGTTCGATCATGAGGTAATAACAGTTAGCAAACCTCGCTAACATTCAGCCCTAAAGTCTCGAATTTCTTTCCATACTGCTTCCTAGATTTCGTTGAGTTGTTCGTAACAAAAACCAGCCTTTTCCCCTGCAAAGAATGCAGAAGATACACCAATTTCTCGTAATTTCCTGATCAAAGAAGCAAGCAATTTGCCAAAGTAAATGCATTTTTCTATACGGCAAAGATAAAAAGAACGGACCTTTGATCTCAGCATATCGAGAGTCTCAGGCACTCCGTCGATCAGCTTATCCCCCTTCCAGATAACTCCTGCGTAAACATAAAAAAAAGATCGAATCTTTACGACGAACTCAGAGCCCGAAATCCCCAACCGGAGACCGCAAGAGCCGAAAACTACCGTCGCAGTCGAAGATGAAGGTCTCGACGGAGTCGATGAGCTCGTCGGCGTTCTCGAGCTTCTGGGCCGCGGAGGAAGCCCTGGGCGCGACGGCACTCGAGGGCGCCATGGGCCTGCTTCTCCTGGCGGCAGAAAGAGCGCGGGAGCGGAAGGAAGGAGAGGACGAAGGCGGGGGAGGGAGGAGGCCGGAGAAGAGCCTACGGCCGGCGCCGGAGACAGGGCGGAGCAGAGCTTTGGGCGAGGGGCAAGCAGAGTTGTATACTCTGGCGACCAACATCTCCTCCTCCTCCCCTGTTTTTTTTTTTATATATGTAATGTACAGTTGGGAAATTGTGGGACTACGAGGGATGTTGCATTGATTTAAATGGACTCTTTTGATGAGTAAAAAATGGTGGGTGGATGTGAGTGCATGGAGTGGAGTTTGTGTGTGTGGATCATGTTGTGTGTGGATCCATGATGCTTGGGGGGGATGCATGAGCTTGATTGTGGTGTGGTCTTAACAATGAAGAAATTTGTGTGGTGATCAATTGAGATTGACTAAAGGATGCACATGGATTTAAAGTTGGGGATTGGTTTATTATTTGCACAACTTTGAAAAAACATAAAAGTTTTTCATTCTTTTATCATCTTAAGACTTTCTTAATTAGGGGTGAAAAAATGTTAAGCTCTAAAGAGAGGAGCCTCCAAAATCTAAATAATGATTGAGGTATGTGTTTTGCTTCAAAATTAAATTTATTTTTATGTTTTATAATAGTAGTCTTATTTTTCAAGAATTACAATCATATTTTGAGATATTTTTGTTGTATGTTAAAGAATTGCATATATTAATTATTTGGAATTTGGAGTAAGAAGATATGAAATATTGTAATTCTCTCATTTAAAAACTTTTTTCTTTGATCGAAGTGATGATTTTTTTTTCTCATGTCTAATTATCATAATAGTTTATATCATGCACTATATACATTTTAATATGCTTGCTTACAAGTATATGTTTTTTTTTTCTCTCAAGCTATTCATAGATTAAATTGTTATTCACCTAAGTATTTATTTTATTATTTTATTGATCTACAGTCTTATTTTTCAAAAATTATAATCATATTTTGGAGATATTTTTGGTTGTATGTTAAAGAATTGCATATATTAATTATTTGTTTTTTTTTCTCTCAAGCTATTCATAGATTAAATTGTTATTCACCTAAGTATTTATTTTATTATTTTATTGATCTACAGTCTTATTTTTCAAAAATTATAATCATATTTTGGAGATATTTTTGGTTGTATGTTAAAGAATTGCATATATTAATTATTTGAAATTTGGAGTTAGAAGATATGGAATATTGTAATTCTCTCATTTAAAAACTTTTTTCTTTGATCAAAGTGATGATTTTTTTCTCATGTCTAATTATCATAATAGTTTATATCATGCACAATATACATTTTAATATGCTTGTTTACAAGTATATGTTTTTTTTCTCTCAAGCTATTCATAGATTAAATTGTTATTAACTTAGTATTTATTTTATTATTTTATTAATCGATTTGTTAAAAAAATATTTGTTAGTATCTATCACAAACATATTATCGGAAAAAAACAGTTTGTGGTGAATTTATCTACTAGAGAAGTCCAATTAGTTGGGAATTAAGTCTGTTTGTCTTGATAAGATTTGTTTTATGACCGCAAAAATGATATGACCGCAAAAATGTCAAGATCGAGATCTTACAATATCGTAAGGTGTCATAAAATCAAAAATCATAAAATCTATGAATTAATAAATTAATATATTTTAATATAAAATATATATTTTAATACACTCAATTTTTGAATTACTTCGATAAATCATAATTTGATAAATTTGTAAGAAAAAAATATAAACTCCATCTATATTAATTATTATTATCAAAATTATAAAAATATTATTTTTAAAATGATAAAAATATTTATTTGATTACGATATAAATTAAGATTATATTAGGATCTTACTCATAAGATCTTCACATTAATGTCGAGATTGATTAAGATTCTCAAGATGTAAAAATTTCACAAAAACAATTCTTTATTCAAACTCTTCAAACATTTTTACATATTATCATTTTATGCTTAGTTTCAATGTGGATTACACACAACATACCTGAATTGTTATGAATGCATATCGAATTAACTGATTTGACTGTCGATTCAAAATAAGCATGACAAATAATTATATACATTGAACCAATGAATAGCATTTACGAGGTTAAGGATCATATCTACACATCACAAGCTAATTCCAAAATACTGCACTGTAAGAACACACAAAGGTAAAGAGTAAAAGAGGAATGTAACGCAAAAAGATTAACACGCCAGAGCAAAGAGTTTGCACAACAGACCAAAAGGTATCGTCTAATAGGATTTCTGAAAGCATTCAGAGGTTGTGCAAAATTGTTATTAACCCATAAAGATACATAATTGATCTTCTCTTACAATAATTATCCAGGTAAGGATATCAACCTGATCTTTACTGCATATTACAAAAAAAGCTGCCCAGTACCACGATCGACTTAGCAATACAACTTACTTGTTACTATTCACAAAGGCCGGACTATCAAGAAATTATATAGGATACTAAGAATATTTGGTAAAGCTTTCAAACATGGAATCTCATTAAATGGCCTACATACACTCCAATTGATCTTTTCCTATTAATCCATTGCTGTAAACTGAAATATATATCTAATGAAATACACAAAAGTAAATTAGAAAAAACTGCAGCCAAGCAGTACATATTGAAAATGTTGTATTTTGAAGCATATAGTTAAGTTATAGTATATTTTCCAGATGACACACCAAGACACCAATAGTTGTGTCTGCTTATTTTTGACATATTTGTGCACTACCTTTTCTTATCCTACTCGTTGCAGCAATCTTTATGCAAATCATCCGTACACCTCAATAAAAAGAAGAGAAATGCTAAATCCTCCTAACCATCCTCCTAATTTTCCTCCTACCCTCTCACAGTGGCAACACTTGTAATTTTATTAACTTTATTGGGTTTTTTTTTAACATGTGAGTGTTAGGAGGATGGTTAGGAGGATTGGTTAGGAGGATTTAGCATTTCTCTAAAAAGAATATGACATAAACTAAGATTGGTTAAGGTATCTTCCAACAAATATGTTTGTAATGCAAAGCCTGATAGAAGCATTCATGATGCAACAGGAACCAACTTGAAATCGAGCAATCGTATTATCTTCTACTTGTCCAAAGCAATAAGATCCACTCATAATATCACTATAGATTCCTAAACTATTATAATTAACCAATCATGTGGAAATTAGTTGAAATGTTGAATAGAGCATAAAATAAAAAAGGTTCAAGATAGTGAAAGATCATGAGGATCCGCCTTGCCGAGGCTGAGCAAATAATTCTTTTTTTAGAAGAATAAAAGAACTTATTTTTCCTCATGTTATACAAACTTGAGTGGAAAACCCAGAGTATGCAATTTAATGAGTGTGGATTCCGTATGGGCTAGTTAGAGACATGACTATAATACTGATTCTGACAAGTTCATGTATCAATATCCCATCTGAGAGAGTGAATTGAATATTCACATTACCTGAGAAGTGGTATTGACATTTACTCCACCTGTGCAGCAGAAGGAATTTAAGCTTAAGTTCCAATCCTCCCTAGATATATTTTTTTCACATTCTTTAGTTCATCAATAGTGTATGCATATGCTCAAAGAAGCTTTGATTGGAAAATCTGGACCTGATGTGTTCAGAACATCACGTCTTTTGCCTTCCAAGTCTCTTGATCTTCCCCACAAAAATCAAGTGTCCAATTATACCTTATATTAAATAGATATTGTCCTCTATACAACATACAGTTCTCCATCTAGAGTTTGACAACGACCCTGAGAAATACACAGAGGTCTTAGATGGCTCATATCATCAACCAAATTTTTAAGTTGAAAAGATTGTGACTCCTTTCTGAATGCAGGAGTGCTTCAACGAATTAATGACAATCTTTGATGTTTCTCATGCAAATAAAAGCAAGGCATCGGTTATCTGAGTGCACAATGACTGAACATTTTCAAGACAGAGATCACCAACAGGCACAAAAAAACCAGTCTTTAACTTTCTTTACATCATTTCAAGAAGCTTTTGTTCCTTGAGAACTTGGAAGCTGTCATTCTCAGCATACTATTTTATTAGTTGTTCCTACAAGTTAAACCATCTGCATACTGACACATAACCTGATTGTCCAACAAAAGTTGTTCTGGTTTCAAAGTGGACATTCTCCATCCTTATTAAGCTCCAGCTAGATGAATGTCAGCGTCTGAACTTATCAAATACCTGCTTCCACCATCCCAAAAACATTTCGCATTGTTTAATTTCTCAAGACTTCCACAAGGCTTGGATTGAATTATTTTTGTATACAACAAGTCAGCTTGACTGATTAGCTTAATATCTAGTAATATACAACATGCTGGATAGCATATCTTCCATTAATCATCTCATTACCTGATTTTTCTCATTAAATAGATTGAATGAATAGAATTTTCCCAAGGTTATTCAAAATTTGAAGGGCTATCTTTGACTTCAAGTGGTAGATTGTCCAACCAAGAATCGTCCAACATAAGTGACAAACATTCAGATTCTGTTGGCCACTCAGCATCCACATCTATGTCATCATATATCACAGGTTTACGTATTCCACTCCTACTTTGGGCAATAGCTCGTAGACGAAGATTGCAATGTACAAAAGCTAGATCGCTAAGTTTCTCTAGTTCCATCTTGCTATGGCCTTTGACATGTATGTTCTCAAACGTTCCCCAGTTCCATTTAAAACAGTATGAACTGCATGGCTGGCTCAATATACGCACTGCAGCCCTTTGCAACACGGGAACTTCATAACCGTACGCAGCCCACCAATCACCTAGTAAATGGAAAAGTGAGATAATGTACACTGTGTACAGAAAGCAAAAGAAAATTAGATTACCAATTTACAAAAAAAAAATATCTGCATACGTACCAGGAGTGTTTAGAGTCCTTCCCATAACAGCAAATTCACTTCCAATAGCACCTTGTGCATTCAAGTATACAGGCTGCTCCTTGGTGAGTTCAATTCTATCTTTCTCTTCAGGAAACATTTTCCACATAGCAGCATGGAAGCCATTTCTCAAGTTCGCATCAAATTTGAAATTAGGATTGTAAAAGATTGATGGGTTAAGAAAAGATGCGGTTGCATATAGATGAGAATGAATTTGAAAGCTCCACCTTTTATCTATTATTTCTAGAATTGGCATAATTTTCTCCTGAGATCCTTTATAATATAGTTTAATTGCAAGTTTTGCCTTTTCAATACCCTCATAAATATAGCCCATGGAAGGCATATCACCATCAACCATTCTCAAAAGCCTAAGAAGGGGCTCGGACACACCAACAGTTTCATGAGCTGCTTTCCAAAATCTTTCATGATGCAACAGCAACTTGATTACTTCTGGATCAGCTCTTCTGCCGTCTGCAGATGATAACCAATCAGTATGTGAGAACATCCGCTTCAAATTATCTTCTTGAATCACAATGGCCCTCAAGGTTAGAAAATGGGTTGCAAACCTTGTAAGCTTGGGATGTATCAAGTCCTTTCCACCAAAGAATTTTTTCATTGTATTCAAAATCCATCCATGACCATGAATATATCTAGCGATGTTCCTGCCCTCCTCCAAAACTGTGCTTACCCAATCAAGCTTACTGATATCCTCAAGCATCTTCTCTATACAAGAAGAAGCACATAAAGTCCAAAATATTGAAGGATACTTCTTCAATAGAAGATTTGCAGCAAAAGCATAGCTGTTTGAACTGTCAGTTATGATCTGCACCACATTTTCCACACCTACATCCATGATAACAGAATCAAACAAGTCATACAAGAAATAAGCATCATCAGCATGGGATGATATGTCCAATGATTTCAGGTAAAGTGTCCCTTTGGGTGATGCAACCGAAATAACTAAAAGCGATCTGGACCTACCATCTGACCAACTGTCAAACAAGATTGTACAGCCTGTTTCTTTCCATTCGGCCTTTAGATTTCTGTAATTGTCATGTATCTCTTCTTTAACTCTGTCTAATAAAGTTGACCTCAACACCTCAAAAGCCGGAGGTTTATAACCTTCTCCACACTCTGCTACTGCATCAATCATTGCCTGATAATAAATGGATTTGGAAGCACTGAAAGGGATGGAGTTATGGAAGAAGAAAAGAGCAATTTTCTTATCAGCCGCATCATATTTTTCTTTCTGAACATCATTTATACTAGGTTGTGCACTTGGGGAAGGTCGAGCAAGCAACAAGGATGGGCAGGTACTGCCATATTGTTCGCTAGATCCAACATTATTAGCATTAAAATCACTAGTTGCAGAGGAACTATGGTGGGGTCCATTTTGAGCACAAACCACTGTTGGCTTATGGGCGTCTTTCTGCTTCTTAGGAGTGCTCAAAATGCTGCGTATGATATCCCTTACATCATCTGGAACTTCAGAGCACGGAATTATGTCTTTGTTCTTTATTTGAGCTAAGTGGAACTTCATTCTATAAACTCCACCACTAAATTCACGGAGGCAATAATTACACCTGACTTTCTGTCTTGTGGCATCAACCATAACACAGTGTTCCCAGCAAGCATCCTTTTCTCTCACCATTGTCCTGAAAGTCTATCTTTGAACATCAATGGCAAGTTGGCATAATAAATAATATAACTACATAAATTAATAAATAAGGAGCATGAAGACACTTCCATTTCACTGTCTAAAAGAAGTCCATTTAAACCACAGCAAACAAGAATATTAATCTGAAATAGATAACTTCAATGCAAAGAAAGAACAGCAAGGCTAAGTTTAAGCAACAAACTACTGAAATAAGTTATTGAAAGACAAAATACATGGATGATATATTACTGAGAAACATTCAAATTCAAACAGCAAAATGCAATGACATTGTCGCCATGTTTCCTTCATTCCTTCCCCTCCTGTTTGTAACTCATTTATCTGAAAACTATCAACTCAGCTTCAATTTTTCACAACAAGATATTCGGACCCAATGGGCCGATGAAGGTGGGCTTTAGGGGTGCCACATTGAAATCAGCATTGGAACTTACAATGATAAACAAGCATTAAAAGGCCCAATGCACTTAAAAAATCTTTTAATTTACACGTCTTATCTCATGTGCATTACCAAAATTGCTTGGCTGTTCGAATAACAAACAAGCATCAAATAGTTGGTTGGTTGGTTCAACCAGATAACTAGGTTGAACCCCGGAATGAGGAGTGAGGGACCTATTAGCTCCGAGTTCGAGCCAATGCCTTCAGGGTTATGAAAGTAATTCACTGTACATAGGCCCAACCTTTCTATTATCTCATGTGCATTACCAAAAATGACTGGCAATTTAAACGGGCAGACTCACCGGCACCTACGACAATTTCTGCATGTTATGACTTGAACAATGACTATTATAACAACATTCTGAATGGATTAGAACATAAAAAAATGGCTCTTATATGCTGAATAAGGGAACAAGAAAATGAAAAAGGAACTTAGCATGGCAAAGGTGGCATTCACAAAGTGTTATTCTTCTTTTTCTTTCTTTCACTTTTCCTTGGCATAGAAAAGAAAAGGAAAAAAAAAATTGGATGGAGTACGAAAGAACAAGCAATGAAGTGATGAAAATTGGACCGTAATAGGTAACTAATGTTCCTGAATTACTAATTTGGAATAGAGTACGAAAGAACAAGCAATGAAAATTGCTTTCAAGTTTAACCTACCTCAATTTAACTTTCTTGGAACTACTTGCATGGAGGAACTTTTAGTTGTCAGTCAGCTATCCAATTCCTCTCAGAATTTCCAAATTATTCTCACAAGATTAGAACTTTTAATAAACTAGATGCTTCCAACTTCGGCCGTACATGTAGGAGAAAATCATTACGAAAGTATATTCATAAGCTGCAGTAAATTAAGAGCTCTAAGTCTTTAAGGCCAAATGAAGCTTAAACAGTTATTTAAGCATTTAAATAGTACAGAGAGATATAATAGTTTCCCCTGAAACCTGATTCCTAATAAAGATACTGTATCTGTGCTACCAGATCCACAAAGAAATAGCAAAAGCAATAAACTTATCAAATTGTATGTAGGTCTTGGAGCCAATGGGTTTATAAAGCCAAGTAAACAACAGCTCATCTCACATGAAGTGAATTCTAATTTTACATTTACATAAAAAGATGACAGACTTTCCATTTATGAAGTTCTTATGATCTGTAATTTCACTGGATCTTCATTAATGGCAATCTAACCCAATGAACTACTATTCCAGCGCAGCGTTACCGATCATACAAAAAATATAAAGATGTCAAAAGAACACCTGTATTCCAGGGAATGCAGTTTACTATCGAGTTGCATCCTACACAGTAGGCTTGGTACAGGCCAGTTGTTAACCCATCCCATTCAAATTATAGTTTCAGATAACTTATTGCCTCAGTTTTCTAATTCTTTGCCACGAAGTGCAAAGCTCCAAATGCGCTTCTTCAGTTGAACGCTATCAACTCTATCATTAAATTGTCTTTTATTACTCTCTTCAAGACCGCAACTTTCTTAGGCGGTCAAAAAGCTTCTCCATATGATCGATCCGTATACCAAATTTCACACACAAAAAATACGATAACTTTGAGACAGATTCGACACTTGAGGCAAATGAAGCAGAAAGTTTATTACATGCTAACTAGACATCGTTTGACCAGTTTGGAGACAATGCCTCTATGTTTCAGTAAAGTGAAGTCTTTTACCAAATGATTAGGGTTCGAACTTTCGATTGGCAGCGACGGAAAGGAGTGATCAGCCAAAAGAGCAAGCCATGGAAGACAAGAGAGGCTAAAAGCTCCGTGTGGAAAGGTTCCCGAAGTATATGAGAATATCAAATATGGAGATCACCGGACGGCGGCGGCGGAGGTGACCGCCGGAGTTCCGCGGTGAGGCGAGAGAAAGGGGAGGGAAAGAGAAGGAGGTTTACTTAGTGGCAAGATCACGTGACCTGCACGTGTAGGTGCGATCGTGGTGATGGACCGCTACGATTCCTTATATACAACGACAAAACCACGGCTGTAATATTCTCTATGCAAATTAATTTTTTCTCCGTAAATTTGTCTCCGCTTGCTATTTGCATGCTATAAAGTTCAAAGTTATAAGATTTTGTATAACTAATATAAGTGGAAAATGATGCCCATAAAGTTATTTTACTGCATTTTCAGGAAAAAGACAAAAAGAAAATTACTACTTTTCAATTGTTAGAAACACTCATGAGTAAACCATTTTTTTAATTAACGGGTGATGAATTGGGGTGAGCAAGCATCGATTAGTTTAGCTTAATTGATTACTAAAATACATTGTATAGTAATAAAATTAAAAATTTTATTAATCAAATTTTTTATCGATGAATCCATCAATTTTATCGAAAAAATATTTATAAAAATTATTAAATTCATAAAAAAATAGTAAGATTAGAAAATTACTAATTCAAATTAAAGATAAAGATCAAATTTCAACATGGGTTTAATGGATTGACTTATATTAATAAATGTTTTTTATTATTTAAAAAAAATAATTTTTTACTTTTTTTTTAACCACCATAAGAGAAAGGAGTCTTTGTGTTTTTAATATGAATCGTCAGATTACTTGACTTACGTATATAAATTAAGTTGTGATTTAAATTCACATTAAACCCTTTGAACATAGACTATAATAATATAATATGTCTAGTTGGATAAAAGATAAGTGATTAATTTAATAAGTAAAAAAACATTATTTTGAAAATATAAATAAAAGAATTATTAGCAAAAGATAAAGATATTTACCATGAACCTAGATTCAAAAAAAAGTATTACAAGTACCATTATTTTAATATTTGATTAATTTCTATTTTTAAAAAAAACATTTTGATTAATTATTCGGTTAAGAAAATTATTATTCATTAATCTAATCAAAATTGAATTGGACAATTTAGTTGGATCAATTTGAGTAAGATTGGATCGATTTGGTTAATTGGATAAGTCTTAACAATGAGGGTAGTAACTTTGAATTTGGGTCTCAAAAAATCATATTGAGAGATCAGTTTTTTTTTTAACATTTCTACCTATGGTTACTCTTAATAAACTAATTAATTCAGTATATAAACTGGTTTTTAAGTCACACATGCTTACAATTATTCAAGAATTAAACATCTTGGATCCTAAGGTTATGCCTGTAGACATACTTTTTAGCCCAAAACAGGAAGTTCAAGAAAGCAATCATCTGAAAGATGCTTAAGAACCAATAAAACCTATCAAGATGGCTCCTGTTCAAGTTGCTCCCTTCCAGCCATCCCTTTCCTCCATCACCATGTCTGGTGACCTTGTTCACAGTATCAACTATAAACGTAGCTAAAAAGGAAGACACTCCAAATATGCACCAGAACAAGGACGTCCCAATGGACTTCATCCCCTCCGAGACCTCGCCGTTGAAGAATTCCATCAATCCGACGAACGCCGTTACGTCGAAGATGCCGAATAGGAAGAACTGCACCACCAGCCAGAACATGGACATGGGCACGCCGACGCCGACGTCCTGCAGCCCGTGCTCCCGCGCGACCCTCAGCCTCTTCATCTCCACCAGGGCCGCCACGGACGTCGCCAGCGCCGTGGACGCGAAGCCGACGCCGACGCGCTGCAGGCGAGTGATGCCGCCCACGTAGCCCGTGATTCTTCTCAGGATCGGCACCGCCCAGCGATCGTAGAGAACTAGAATTAGCATCTGGAAAATGACTGGGATCACGTAGAGGGACGCGGGGGACATGTGGATCTTCCCCAGCCTCGTGTTCATGGTGCTCCCTTGCTGCACGGAGAACGTTAACAGAAGTGTGTTAGGCGTGGATCCGACGATGGAGCTTAGGAAGAGTGGAACCATGTTGAGGACGATCTTTGTCTCCTCCACTTGGGTAACGGGGCATAGTGACCAAGGTCCACTGTCTCCAGCTGCAATGGAAGCTCGATCCAAAAATCTGACAGCAAAGATTCTATAGCTTGTTAAAAGACAGAATATGCAGTCTTTGTGCATGGCTTTACTGTCAATTTTGAGATGAATATGTAAGTGATCGACTTACTTGAGACCTTTAGTATTAGAAAGCAGTTCCTTGTCTTTGTTATCTGCCTTGTTGACCTGATACAAATCTTCTGCATTTTCAGGAAGCTTCAACTTTCTCTTTCTGAATGCAGCCACAAGAACCTGAGATCAAATTGAAGGCTCAAATGAACAGGTCCAAGAGTTATATCGTGATCTGCAGTAATGTGATACATGTCTTCGAAGAATTACTTGTAAAATCCTAGTGAGAGGACTCCCTTTGGGTATCTGATTGCGGTAGTAAGGGAATCCAGCAGCCACCACGAGCAGTCCCAGAAGAACTACCAGTGAACACAGTCCAAAGCCAAGGTCCCATCCCTTGCTGTTTTCCACCCACACGATGAGGCTTGCTCCAATGAAAGATCCTAGAGAAATGGCAAATGTGAGCCAGTTGAAGAAGCTCGACTTCTGCTGCAACTCTGTCGGATCGTTGTCGTCGAACTGATCGCCGCCCAGCGAAGGCGAGCAGGCCCGGGCGCAGCCTTCTCCCAGTGCAACAGCACCCAAGGCTAAGTAAAATAGGATTGCTCTGCGGCCACTAACTTCCCGGCAGTCGTTGCCTTTGCCGTTTACGTCGCACTGTGGAGGCAGGAGGGATGAGAGGTGTGCTTGCAATGCCAGCAATCCGAAACCCTGTCAAGAGAGATATTTAAGTCTTTTCTTTTCTGTTTTGTAATTAGAAACTGATTGAAACAAGAAGAAACTTGTATAATTTTCCAGATAAAATCGATCAGTAGCATACTGTAATCAACACATCAAAATTATGTTTTTATATAAATCATGTTATCAGTTTGTAAGGACTCAAGGCAAAGTTAAGGATTTAGTTCCACGTGGACAAAACATGAAGGTGATCATGATCACCCTCTTCATCATTTAAGATGCGTTTTAAATTTGTGTGGGTCATGAGCATAAAGTGAAATTTTTTTTGAATGAGGTTGAAAGTGTTATAAATTGATATTAGAGTCAATCTCGCGTGCTGACTTGAACTATGTGAAACTATTCAACGAGAACTTTGAGTCCTCAAGAAAGAAGAAGGTAAAGATCCAAGACAAGACTAAGACTTAAGTCTCATATTGGCAAAATACGGAGATGATCATGAGCTTATAAGCGACAATCACCCTCTTTACCGTTTAAGATGTATTTTAAATTCGTATGAATTATGTGTCAAAAGCGAATAATTTTTTGAATGAGATTGAGGGTGTTATACAATTAGGGTTATATATATGTTATTGCTAATGATATATAAAATTATATATACTGTACCAAGAACTCTAGCGGCGCGAACATGCAGATAACTTTGAACCGTTTGATGTAGGAGTCCGAGAGAAAGGCCCCAAGCAGAGAAAAAGCGCAGGTGGCGCCCAGCAAGTTGGTGACGGTGGTCGACGACTTCGCGATGCCGGCGTGCATCGTTCCGTGCATGTAGCTGACCAAGTTCAGTACCGTCGACATGTTCGCTGTGCTCGTCATCACAAACATGACTGCAAAATGAAGCAAAGTCCTCATGACTGCCTCTCAACCTTAATCAACAATTTGCCATTTAATTCAAACAGTAAGATACATGTATGCCTCTCCTATTCCTAGCAAATAAGCAGATTGAAGTAGCAAATGTTACTACTACAAAATCTAATGAATCATGCGGAATAGATCAGATAAGGGGGAGGAGGAAGAGTGTGTAAGTAGTACTTACAGTGGATGAAGAAGGTTGCTTTAACACCGCCATGCTTCTTCTTGTCTATTGATCTGCCTCTCCAATCTGTGAATCCTTCAATTGCCATGGTGATGAGGAAAGAAGGTTCAGGTCTCTCTTTAATGATCCTCGTATACAACTATATGAGATAGATGCAATGAATTTCTTTTCAAATGAATTCAGCTCATCAAGTAGACTGTAGACATATGACTTCACTGCAATATTTGGATTAAAAAAGGCCTGTTACAGTGACATCTGACTTGTCTGCTGTTGACATATGATGAGCAACATGCTTCCTTTAGCTGAATCATTTGACTAATTCCGATTTCACTCTTAGATTATATATAACATTGTTATCAAAGCAATTTTGTTCATAACTATATTACTAGGACTTTTCTGCTATTGACTAATGTCTTTTTATGCATGTGACTGCGGAGAAATATTAATATATAGTTATAATTTTTAAAGTAGGATGATCCCTGTAGCTATAACATGCATATTGCTTCCTGGCTTGCTTGCTATGATTTCTCTCATTAATTTGACTGTTCTGAAATAATGACTAGTTTTATGTCAAAGTTGATTATGACAAGTACATTTTCCAGTAGTTAACTATAAAAAGCACGACCTTTATGTTGTCTTTATATATAACTTGGTAGTATTACCTTTCAGGATCTAGCACAGGATATATATGAGTTGACAAAACTCACTTCTAAGAAATTAGATATGCCATAGATTGTGGCAGTGTCTTGAGCTCATGATGCATTATAAATTGATTTAAATAATATCGACGAGTAACTCCGAAAATTTCTTGAGTCAGATATTTCATTTTCGATTCAAGAAAGAAAGCTAGCGATTTTATAACTATCGGACTTGGGATTTTTTTACCAACAGACTATATATATATATATATATATGAAATTATGCTCTATGGAAGACACACTATTAAATGAACAAGCAATTACTAATGAATTTAATGTACTTATAAAACATTTGATATATTTGTAATATACATGACATATTTTTACCGTAATCAAGCATTTGATTCTTTCATTTGACTAATTCCGATTTTAGTTAATTAAAAGAAAATAAGAAAATAATTTTTAATTTTTCTTAGAGTAATTATCCTCATTTCCTCTCAATTCAAACCTACCCTAAACATAAGATTGCTAAAATTAATTCTTAAACCAATAACAAAATCACGTATATATTTGTTTTGAGTTTAGAAAAGCTGTACATTTGATTTATCAAATATTAAAGCAACAAAAATCCTGCACTTCTGTGCATTTTTCTGAGGTACGTATAGTCAACAATTAATTACTCGCTCATTTACAATTTTATTGTATTGCCTTTTCCCTTAAAAAAGAAAACACGTAAATAAAATATATATTACAAAATATAACATTAGAAAAAATATGAAATGTTCAGTATTCGAATTAAATAAACTTGAGAGACGACTTTTTAAATAAATATGAAATGTATATTTACGGTCCTTTGTTCATTCAAGTCTAATTGACTATTAATGTTTTATAAATAATGAAACAATTCCAAAGGAATTGATAATAAAATGTCGAATAGTACACTTAAAACTTTAGGATATGTTTGAACGAACGGAGGGGATAGAAAAGGAGGACAGAGAATTTGAGAAAAAAAAGGAATGAAGGATAAAGTTTATTATCTTCCGTTCAATTCTAATTTAAAAGCGATAATTTTTAATTAGTTAAAAAAGAAAATAAAATTTACTTTTAATTTTTCTTTAAAAAAAATTATTATTTAAATAAAATTAATTTTTATCATCCTCTTTATTAACCTCTTGTCCTCTCAATCCAAACACACTCTTATAAAAAACTATAGAAAATAACATATAATAAAATCACAAAAATAAGCATCATTTTCACTTCCATATGGCAATTATGCAGGTTAACCTTCAATACTACTTCTCAACTAATTAACAGGGACTAGTAATTAAACATTGATTATCATGGAATAATAGAAAAAGGAGATGTTATGTAGAGTACCTATTTCTCTAGCATTGGATTCATTTGATTGTTATGATGAATTACATGCACGTTTATCAGACTAATATGATAATTTAAAATAATATATGAAATCAAAATAAAATTATAATGGTCAAATTAAATACATATATTACAAATTTTAATTATACTGATCAAATAATTTATCAATTACGATTGTGATCAAATAAAAAATGACCACGTCTATATACATTGCTTTCCAACTTTAATTTCAAGAGGGAAACTATTTTCATATGTGCGATTAAATAAGGTGACTTTATTTACAAGTTTACCAAAATATTTCTTTAATTGCACATATCAAAGTAGTTTTATTTACAACTATTTTTATATGTTTATGTCGCATTGTGGAGGTGACTTTATAAATCACCACATTATTAATAATATGACTTAAAAAATATGAAAGTAATAGGGATAAAAAATAATCGAATATTATTAATGATGGGTGATTTTTTTTAGTAACTTTTTTGGGGCTCTACATTTTTATAATATTTATATTTATGATGATATATTAAACAATATTTATTATATAAACTAACATTAACCACATATTAATATTACTATTAAGATTATACAATTTTTTGTTAATACTTATTGACAATATATTAATTGAGGTAATATATATATATAAGTTATTTAAAAATATATTTATATAATTATAATTATGCAGATTTTTTTGTGGAATTTTCCGGATAACTTTTTTTAAAAAAATTTAAAAGCCATCTAGAATTTGAGGCCTGTCCATTTTTTCGGTGACGTTTTGTTTTTTTAATACGTAGAAAATCTTGTAGCAATTGATGGAAAAAACTTCCCCATATATTCCTCGCGCCAACTGCCGGTTTACGGATACGATGACACTAAAAAATGATGAGGTCTGTAAGAACGCCTCTTCGTCCTTTCTTCTCCTTAAACCCCACCAAAGCTCTAAAAACTCTAGCAATCCCAACCGAAACCCTTCCAATTCCGAACCCCAAATCCGATCCCGACGACGATTCCGCATCCATCCGCTCTCTGCTCGCCGCGCCGGCGCCGGACGGCTGCAGCCGGAACCTCGACGACCTTCTGAAACCTTTCCAGCAAAAGCTGGACTCCGCCCTCGTGCTCGAAGTCTTGAAGGGATACCGCGAGCTGGGCAGGGCCAATACGTTGGAGTTCTTCTCATGGGCGGGGTTCCAGTTGAGCTTCCGGCTCGACGACGCCGTGGTCGAGTACATGGCCGACTTCCTCGGCCGGAGGAAGCTTTTCGACGACCTCAAGTGGCTCCTCAAGACGATCGCGAGGAGCAGAGGGCGCGTCTCGGCTCGGGTGGTCTCCATGTGCATCCGGTTTCTGGGCAGGGACGGGAGGGTTTCGGAGGCGCTCCAGCTGTTCGATGAAATGTCGTCTAAGCTGAATTGTCCTCCGGACAACATGGTGTTCAACAATGTGCTGTATGTTATGTGCAAGAGGGACCTTTCTGGCCAATACATTGATGCAGCGCTTGCGGTCTTTAGGAGAATCGGTCAGCCGGATACCTATTCGTACAGCAATGTGATCATTGGGCTCTGTCGGTTTGGGAGGTTGGAGAATGCGTTTGAGGTGTTTCTTGAAATGGGGAAGGCAAATTTGGCTCCCACAAGAACTGCAGCCAATGTACTTATCTCACAGTTGTGCAGATTTGGCAGTGGGAGTGGGTTGGTGGAGAAGGTAAATGTTAGGGATTGCCGAAGGCCATTTGATATTTTGGTTCCGAATTTACAAGAAAATGTTGGTTTAGGACCTGCGGTTGAGGTTTTCCGGGTGATTACGAAGTTGGGTTTGCTGCCAAGTTTGCATGTGGTGAATGCACTTGTTATGAAGCTATGTAAACTTCAGAAAATTGAGGAAGCAATTGATATTTTAAAGGTAACCAGTAGTAGGAATCCAAGTTCTTCTGAGATGAGCTACAGCATTGTCATACGGGCACTCTGTGCTGTTCGCAGGATGGAGGAAGCATGTGGTATGTTTGAGACCATGTTGAACCTAGGTCTGAAACCTAAGCTGATTGTTTACAATTCTATGATTCAGGCATTCTGTAAGTTGGGGAACATTGATGAAGCACAAAACTACTTCAAGATCATGAACAGGAGGAGGTGTGAACCTGATTCTGCAACATACACTATGTTAATCCATGCAAACTGCAAAGTAGAGAACTGGGAGAAAGCTTATGTTTTGTTGTTGGAGATGGTGGGATTGGGATGGCGCCCACATTTCGATACCTATAGTTTGGTTGATGGATTTCTGAAAAGGCAAGGAAAGCTTGATCTCTCAGAAAAGTTGGAAAGAAAAATGGAAGTTCAGGAATTTTGTGCTCATTGTAAACAAGGCAGACTTGATGCTGCTTGCAATAAGTTAACTTCCATGTCTGCTAAAGGCTTCTATCCTCCAGTTTATGCAAGAGATGCATTTGAACAAGCTTTTCGGAAAGCTGGCAAGTTGAAGATAGCACAAGCACTTCTTGAAAAAGTAGGAAAAACTTATGCCTAAACTAATGCTTAAGTTTGCATCATGCAATTAAGAAGGATAAATTTTCAATAAATGTTTTGTTGGTTGAAGCAAGGTAAATCAGATATATAGCAGTTATCTTCCTTAATCATTCTGTTTTGAAAGTTTTTATGAAACAAGCTAATGTTTTTTTATTGTATCTGCATGAATCTAGTTCCAGTGTTGTAGAGAAAGCATGAATGCTTGGAGATGTGTACATCCCATCTATCACTGGTATGAACTATTTATATTTTACCATATGCACATATAAAATAGAAGGCACGCTGATGGATATTTTGTTTTGAAAGGTATGGTGAGAATACTTGCATTGCATGAATGATCAAGTGTCACAGTTAAGGAATCCATGATCGCGAGGTCGGCATGAAATTGAAAATGTCCAAACTGGATCCTGGATAAATTTGGCTCAGAACTGAGGTAAGGTCTATTCTACAAGGTTTTAAGAATAATATTCGAAACTTGAAGTTCTTTTAAAATCTTCATTAAAAAAAAGAGTCCTTTTTATATAATTCTGCAACGACTCAATTGCATCCAAGAATCTTGCTACTTAAATGTCAGAGAGCACTTGGCTGAGATCAAGGAAAATGTCGTCTTTTGAATTGAAAACTCCAGAATTACATATATACTTATGCATGCTTCAAACTAGATAGGCTTTTAACTTAATGAACCTTGATCAAAATATTTTAACCAACGTTACGATAATTTTTCGATCAAAATTAATTATTCAATATTGATCTACCTTAATTTAAACTTATACATTCCTTAGAGGGGAAGTTTTCTTTTCGGAATAATTTTCAAAATTGATACCTAACTTTACCTATGATCCCACGATCCCAAGTTGTTACCTCAACTTGGTTTTGTAACTAATTGGTCCCTCAACTATACAATCTTTTCATAATTGATCTCTTTTATATATTATAATTATTTTTTGATGATGTGGCAGTCACATAATTTATTTTCATCAATTTTTCATTGATGTGACATCAACGACACACAAACGAACTGTTGGAAAGCGAAGACAAAAATATCACAAAAAAAACAACATATAAAAATACACATAAAATTACTTGATTTATAGATGAATCTCTTATGTTCACGATCGTGGTAGAGAATTTTTATTATGTTTGTATCAAAATTATCAAAGTACATAATCACTCCAATATATATATATATATATATATATATATAT
>LTAE01002820.1:0-41246 GCA_001647135.1 Pontederia paniculata | reverse complement strand
CCCCCCCCCCTCTTGGTGCCATTCTAGATCCTACATGCTGGAGTTTTAATCTCTTTTGTGCTTACTTAGTTTCTATTCCGACAAGCATCATGTTGGTTGAACTTCATTTTGGACTTGTATTTGTTAGTCCTAGGATATCTGGCTAGATTCTTATCGTCGAAATCTTGGAGGAACATTTGTTTCTTATCTAATCTGCTCTAGCATTTTAAGTCTTTATCTCTATATCGCCTACTTAATCTCGCACTATGAATTGTGAATTATTATTTATGTCTTGTGTTTTCTTGTTGTTTGCTTAATTCTTTCCAAGTGCGTACTATCCGCAAGGGCCATATAGTGTTGCCACCTTCATAGAGTGAGCCGAGAGACTAGTGATGAAGTGAAAAAATTTTAGTCCGGGATATACCTTTTGAGATAGGGGGTAAGGTGAGAGTCGGTCCTTACCTCCGAGTTTAACCTACAACAAGCAGCAACCATCTTGAATTGACTTATAGATTTGGATAGAGAGGGGAACCGAGTTATGGCATTGACCTCGAGAGAGACTTGATAGGTAACTTGGGGAACTAATCTCTTAGTCGGCCCACGAGCATACGTCACGAGAATGGGGACTTGCTGATTAGGTGACCACCGTGAGAGCGGGTTATGCTCTGACCTAAAAGAGTACTCTAGCTGAACCTTTAGGTCCCCCAGAAAAAGAGGTCAATGCATGCTAAGAGGCGGTGCCCCTTTAGAACTTGGGTATCAAGATTTATTTTTTTTATCGAGATTTAAGATGATGAACTCTTTTTCTTGAGAGATAGAGTGTGACTATGGCCAGATTACTTTTGGTCAAGCCTTGAGCCTTCACCGCGAGAGTGTGAAGGTGAAGGGTAGAGCAATCACCGCGATAGCGGGATGAACTTGACCCGTGGTGTAAGGGTCTATGCGACTTTTTAGATATTCACGTCATAGAGCGGATGAATGAGATTCAAAGGTGAACCTGAGGTTTTGATGTGCTCCCATGATTAAATTTATCTTTCTTTTAATTTTTGCATCTTCTATTTTAAAATTCCAAAAGTCATTTCTACGTTTAATTGATTACCTCTCACATATTCTAAGGTTGAGCTCGAACCTCTAGTGTTAAGCCCTAACCCAAGCTTGCTTGGGAAAAAAGTGGAAGCAGAGACGTGAAAACAAAGTTTCTCTATGGATCGATACTTGAAGTACTCGATGATTACCGTATACATGCGGTGAGAGGAGTGTGCTAGGTTTATAAATATTAAAATTTGAAGTGAAGATAACTTTTACAAAAGCTTGACCATGCTTTTACGCCCTAAATTGTGTTTCAAACCAAGGTCATCTTCTATCTTAACCCACACTTTGCATCAATAGTGTAGTTACAATTAGATGACAAATAGTTAAGTATATGAGCAGTATAAGGTAATTAGTCACATAGTCATTTATTAGTCATAATAGATATGTAATCATGATCAATTAGAGTTATTAAATGAGAGTGATAAATAAATGTCAAAATACCTTTTAGTTTGAATCAAAATCGATATGAGTATCACTTCAAGTCTAGTGATGTGTGCGGTCTAATGTTATTCAGAAGCGGGTCATCACAGCCTATGGGTAGGACTGTGACAACGTACGTGCAAGCCTGTGAATCTCAGTAGACGAGATCATGTTTTAAAAAGTTCTACATAACACAATATATTCTACAAGTATACAAAAGATCATGTGCAGTACGTAGGGTATCGAGTCCACAAGGAGACGAAAGCCATGTTCAAAAAATAAATGTACGATCTAAACACAAATAAAAAATAGCAATATCAATGATGTAGATGTAACAGAGATCTAGACTACAGAACAAAAATGCATATTATCTATTTTTAAGGGCTTTTAATATGGTTGCAGAAATCAGATAAGATAATTGTAGATCACGACTACGCAGATAAGACAATAGCAGAGGTGTGAAGGAACTCTAGAGCTAGCAAATTTCAGAGATGGCGGATTGGATCAACGTTAACACATAAGGTTTAAAATACTAAATTTGGTTTCGGTAAAGAGAGAAATCATGGATTCCTTTTCAAGAGATCTAAATCACTTTCCCCTTGCAGTCACACGGTCATGATTGTGAAGAAGTCTCTAAACCTATCTAGGATAGTCGAGTGGTTGCTACCGAACTAAGGATCTTTCGGCATATAGTTCATGCATCATAGGACTGCAGACCCAATGATGGAACACACCATACAACTGAGTAGACGAATGGGATGGTAAATCCTCCAATGCCATATATACTAAGGATAGTAAGAGAAATTTCTTGCGGATGCAAGGGTGTGAAACCTTTGATAAGTATGACTCAAATCCAATTCATCAGATATAGAGAAAAACTTCAATCTTCTGTCTTTATGAACGTCTCCGATCAAGAACGTATCGTCCGACGAAGAACAGGAGTATAAAAAATGAAGATCGAATCGATGGTCAATCGCATCCACTCACAGGAAAACCAAAACTCTTCACTACAATCGATCCAATAATGAAATCGAAAGTTGAGTCTATAAAATATGAAAATCAGAAATAGTTCGAGCAAGTTCAGAAACCAAGATAGAAATCCAAATTCATCATCTCCTACTGCTAACTGTAGATTATCCTATTAGTTACAGCACATGTTCATCGAATAACAAAGAGAATAATGTTCAAAAGTTTTCATTGTTTCCTGCTGTCGATGTCGTACGTCGTCTTCTCCGACGTCGTCGTCTAGGTATGATAGGTGATCTCCTTCCGACGATGGTGGAATGACCAGTGCGCAATATGAAGATGGAATGATTCGTCTTCCCGAATATACCTTCTCTTGCCTTAACTAGTCTTTTTATACTGGTGATGGGTGTCCTTCTGTCCAGCCTTGAATTATTCCTTTCTGATTCGTCTGTTATGTACTAGCAATCATGGGCTCACAAAATCCTTTCCACTTTTGGCATATTATGTCGCTAGGCAATTTTCTCTCGTAGGATTGTGAACCCGTATGAGCAAGGATGTGAAACTTTGTTTCCTGAGGTTCCTGAAATAGAAGGTCAAAGTAGGATCAAAACATTTTAAATGTATAAGATGATAATGTTAAGCTTATGAAGGTGCATGCTTGATAAAATTTAGAAATTTGGCAATAAATGAGACTCAAGCTTCAAAAAAAGGTGTAGAAACGATATGAATCATAACTAAAAAGGACCTAAAAATATGCACTTGATGTGATGCATAATCTAGTGTATCGAAAATGAATTTTATAGGACATGTATGAAACTTATGAATATGTTCTTGCCGTGATTGATTTGGACTCAAACACATTGAATTTTACGATGTCATGCGATATCGAGGTGAGTGAAATTATCATAAATTACATTAAATATGCTCTAGTAGCAGTCTATAGTCTTACGCCGAGGTAAGATGACTTTTCCATGTAGATTATTGCATCCATGTATATGTTCTGCATCATGTGAAATGAATGAGCGTGTGTCATATGTTAAACTAATTATCTCATGCTTAGAATCATGAAAATTATGACAATTGTTTCTCTTATGGACTTATTGATGGTTTCTATGATATTTTTTTGAATTTTTGAATTTTGCGAGATTTGATGATTGTCTCTAGATTAGTATCCTTTGCAAGATGTTCTTTTATGAAATGCATGTGCATTCATACATATATGACATAATATGATATAAATCATCTTATGACATGATTTTTGCATAGCATCAAAGAATGATCAACTCCGAGTTGGTGCGACAACTATCAAGTCTTGTTCATAGCGTCAACAATAAAATCATTGGTATACTACTACTTCCTAGGTTGACTACATCGATGAAGGTAAACTATTAAGTCCGTCTCTGATTGAAAATCCTCAATCTTGCACAATAATTCACTTAAGATTTTGTATTGGTTGTACGACCTTAGTGAAAGTTCCTTCCTCCTTTAGTTTATTTTCTTTTGTAGCTAAGAAGAATAAATATTTTACATAACATTCATTAAATGGTTTTATCTATGTTTTATTATATTGCATTGTGGGCTTCGATTTTATCGAATTTCGATATTGTGTTTCCTTCACTTGTTGAGTCATCTTTATGTTCATCCTTCTCTTCTTATTTTGTAGGTGATGATTGCTAGATATGCTATGTGATGTGCATGGGTTAGAGTTTGGGCATGTATGAGATCGACATACTAGAGTAGTCCAATTATCTTTGTTTATTAGCATTTACTTATGCATATGAATACTTGCATAGTTCCTAACTTTCTATTTATCTCGTGTTATTCATTCGTTTTGGCTATACGAATTTGAGATTTTAATTATATCCCACATGTAAATTTCTCAAGACTAGTGTTTCTCATATTCGTATACTATTGTTGAGCCATCATGCTCTTGTGATCACAATCGTTACATTTTTATGGCAATTATCCCTTTTTATATTTATATTTAATTTATATAAACTATTGTATACATGGATATTTTTTTATATTTATTCATTATTTATATTAAGATTTAATTCTATTTTTTCGTAACGTTCAAATTTGAACTTGATTTGATGATATGTTCTATTTAACCCCTCACTATATGATGACTACCGCTCCACTTTGAATACTGAAGTGATAATAAAAATAATAATTCCCCCATTTTCTCAACTAAACTTACGTCAACAACTATCTCTCTTTCCTACACAACAAAAAAAAAGTGGATTAATATGAATATTCCTCCGGGGTACATCGTTCACACTTGCTCGCTACTACGTCTTATCGTTCATTCGTTCCTGTAATGGATTATGATTAGATGCAGATTATATAATTTTAGTTCCACTTCGAATTTGCCGTCATTGCGGACGTCCGTCCATTTGATTTCATTAATAAGGTCCCGCATGGGACAAGGTACCAAACTGACATATACATGTCAAAGCACCATAACAGATGATAATTTTGGTTATCTCGTCATGGCAGACGTAACTAGCGACCCGTCGTTCGTACATGTTTATTAGTCAATTAAGTGTTAATATAATAAATAAGAAAAATGTTTTAGTGTAGGCGAAATGCTTCTGAGCTCTATTACCATAAAACAATCAAATTTAAACCTTTCGTCTTAGTATGAATTATCCAAATTAAAGCAAAAGTAATTTTGATCTGAATTATGAGATTAGAGGCCATTTGATATAAAATAATCTATCTAAACTATTACTTATTTAAATTAAAATTCTTAAAATCCATCTCATTATCGTATTTGGTTGCAATACATTATTAATGATTTTTACTTTTCTGATAATTTGAATTATCACCTTACTTGTAATCAAGATAGCACCTATTGAAAATATTTTTCCAGATTACTAATAGGATAAGATATATTTTAACAAATTTATTCAATCAATCGATTTTTTAAAATATTTATATTTTATTAAAAAATATCATTGTTTTACATCTTTCTTATTTCTTAAAATTATTTTATGGACTATAAACTTCATATATTTTATCGAAACTCAATCTTTTATTTTTATCTTTCGTTTATATATAATAATATATGATTAAAGTTCAATATTTTTAGAGCATTTTAGTAATTTTTATTTAATAATTTAAATTATAATTCATGTTATTATTATTATTATTATTATAAGTCAAATATTATAATGTGATATTATCGATAACTTATAAAATGATAATTTATTTTATTATTAATCTAGACGACCCTTAAAGGTTTTATACCACTATTAAATTTTAAATTAAAATAGAAGGAACCGTCTTCGTGTCAAAGCTTAAATCATGTTAACAAACAAACTTAGTTATACGTTTTTTTTGTATTAATAATACAACGTGCCCATTTATTTTCACTGGAATAAATAGCAAGAAAATCCCTGAATAATTAACTATACACATCTCAGATAAAATCCAGGAGACTGGAATATTTTTGTCTATCCACATCGTCATTGCAGACGTAAGAAACTTCCCTAATTAATTTCCATAGAACTACGCGGTTTCAGAAATATATATAGGAGGAAAAAATAAGGATGACGAAAGTTGTAAAATAAATATTGACCTATATAGGCCCTAATGTTCACTTGCTAATTTTTTTTCGAGTTCATATAAATGATATAAGGAAGGATAACTTAAAAATAAATTACCTCTTATTTGAGACTCAAATACTAGATAGAAGTGAAATTCAAATCAGTCCATCTATTCACCGAAAAAAGACCAACCCATCAAAAGTTTGATCTGTTACCTGAAGAATATATATATAAAGAAGACTTAAAGAATATATTTTCAGTTGTATTTATAGATTAGATGATAAAAGTTCATGCCTTTATATTTGTCATCTTAACATTTTTTTTAGGGGAAACAAAGCTTTTTCTTAATGATTAGTCTGGGTTTGAGCTTAATCCAGCAATTATTTATAAGAGCACATCTCTGATCCCATATACCTAATTTTCTTTGGGTAATATTTGTATATATTTATAATAGAAGAATGCTGAATATATAGCCTCCTAATTCACTCATGAAAGTATAATATCATTTATTTTATTATAAAATATTTTTTATTCTTTAAAAAATTAATATCTCGAACTATTAACACTCCATTAATATAAAATCTAGATAAAAAGCATTATAAAAATTAAATTCAGGTGCAAAAAAAGTTTTAAGCTTTCCTTCGTAATAATAGTTAAAAGCAAGCAATCTGCCCACAGGTTACGCAAGTGGCACACACTTGTTTGATGCTGGCCGCCTCAACAAGTACAGATGAATTTTGTTGGATGTGGTAGTAGTAGTACTACTACACAACTAGATAGATGCATAGATAGATAATGTCCTGGCACAACTACGAGACGTCTTCTAAGCAAAAAACAATTCATGCATATTAATGGAACCCTATCGCCTATATATACAATATTTTAATTAATTCAGTATGCAGGGCCCGTTTGCCTACCACACGCCCCCAGTTGGGAAGGTTATATAAGACGGCCATGGGCGCTGTCCTCTGATCATTCACTCCCATAGCAAGTCCTTCTCACTTGACACTGCTCCATCTCCTCTTGCTGTTGAGAAAACAAAAATGCCAGGCCTTACGATTGGAGACATGATCCCCGACCTCCTGGTCGAGTCCACCCACGGACCCATTCAGCTCCACCAGTTCGTCGGCGATGCATGGGCCGTCCTCTTCTCCCACCCTGGTACGTACGTACATCTATATATGATTATGTACATGCATTGAGAGAAGATTACTTATAAGAGCATACGTGCATGCAGCTGACTTCACTCCGGTGTGCACGACGGAGCTGGGGAAGATGGCGCTGTACGCGGCGGAGTTCGAGAAGCGAGGGGTGAAGCTGCTCGGCTTCTCCTGCGACGACGTCCCTTCGCATGTGGACTGGATCAAAGACATCGAGGCTTACACGGTACTTTGATCTAAACAATGAAACAAGGAGTACTTAAAGTTAAACTATATATTACACTTGCTTTAATTAACAGTTTGTGTACATATATGCAGCCCGGGTGCACGGTGAGATATCCCATAGTGGCAGACCAGAACAGAGAGGTGATCAGGCAGCTCAACATGGTGGATCCGAACCAGAAGGACGCAAATGGTGTCGAGCTCCCTTCGAGAGCCCTCCATGTCGTTGGCCCGGACAAGAAGATAAGGCTCAGCATCCTGTACCCTGCAACCACGGGGAGGAACATGGACGAAGTGCTCCGGGTGGTGGACTCGCTGCAGAAGACTGCTGCCTTCAAGGTGGCGACACCGGTGAACTGGAAGCCCGGGGAGCCTGTCGTCATCTCGCCCAGCGTCTCCAACGAGGAAGCCGATAAGATGTTCCCACAGGGATACGAGACGGTGGATCTGCCATCCAAGAAGGAATACCTTCGATTTGCTCAAGTTTGAGGGAATGCATTCTACTTGGCCTGTTTGTGTTACAAAGCATGCACCTTTGCCTGGTTGCCATTTCCAAGTGTGTCTTCCTTCCTCTATCCACATACTCTGAGTCTTGACACTTAGCTGTGTCTGTCTTCTCCTCCACCATTGTCTTCATTGTTCTTGTTTCTTTTATATGTATGTAATTTGATGTTGTTTAATAAAGTGCATCTCCTTCATAATCAACTGCGTTGCCATTTCTGGCGACAAGGTGCAGTGCTTAGAATTTTAAACTGAAACATCTCTGTCGGGGTAATTTTGCTTGTCCATACTTTGGGAGCAGTCCAACTGGAGATTTATAGTTCAATTTCATATTTTCAGGATAAATTGATAGAAAATAGAACTGTTTACTCATTGAACATGACTAATTCGAACTCTCTGCTTCTCAGAAAGAAAAATAGAGGCAAATATGATGTCATTCAGAAACTCGGATGATATTTGCAAAAAGTATAACTGCAGACCGGCATTCTTAGTATTGGTAAATTAGTTATTGAAGAATTTACAATAGCACATCCACTGGCCACTGCTACTAGCATAACTGTGAGACATGTCTAGAGGATGCCAAACAACATGCCGACCTTTGAGGCCTTTTCATAAGAAAGTACAAATTTCACTTGCATTTGAATGATCACAACACTAGACAAAATAAATTATGAGAATGCATATATCAATAATCAGTAATAGCCCTCTCAGTATTACTGAGTGACTAGTTATTGATTATTAATTCTTGAAAACATAATATCAATCTTCATCCGAGCTTACAACATCAAGCTCAATCAAATTCTCTGAAGCATTATGAGTTTTTCTTCTTTTATCCAAGGATGCCTCATTTTGTATGGAGGCTTTAGTTACCACTTCCTTTGCAAAGGATGACCTAGAGAGTAATAGGTTGAGTATCTTGTAGGAATGAGGATAAACCAAATCTAGCACATCTGCTTAATAGAAAGTGAAAGCGAATACCTTTTATGTGAGCTCCCTTTATTATGTTGAAGCTTTGCAGATGTTTTGCTAGAATTGCTTGATTCCTTGTTAGCTGCCAAATAAAGCATGATCAACTAAACAAGCAGAGAAACAAAACATAAGAAAAACAAGAAAAGAAGTCTTGTGATGTACCTGTGACCTGTGTGAGGAATCTTATTCCTTGTGAATGGCCAATTGTGGTCACCCTATCAGCATGACTGGGTAGTAAAACAGAAAGTCAGGATGAAGTTGAAGTACAAGCATTCATGCTCTCAAGGGTTCAAGATTTTTTGGGATCCGAGGAGTAACGTCTTGGAAATTGTACAGAAAGAAACATAGGAGTGCATACAAAAATAGAAAACAGAGTTCAGGTAAAGCTCCATGCAGTTTTTTAGAAGGCAATATCATTATAACTTGTAAGCACAAAAGACCCATGCAAACTCCACAAGCATTAGGACAAGAATGTCAAATACAACATTTATATGAGGCATGTTTCGAATCAACAATTTATTTGAAATGTTCAAATGATTTAAGAAACTAACTGAAACTTCCTTGAGAAGGCCAAAGAGATAAAGATTCTGTGATTCGCCGCACAAGTTAGGCACCCTACCAAATGGCATCCAAGTATCCAACAAAACATCTAAAATCTTGAAAACTGGCTAATTCCATAAAGGATTGTGCAATTTAATCAGGAACATGAGTTCAAATAATGTAGCGATTTATGATAGTAATTGTCAAACTAATGTAATCCCAATAAAATTAAGCACATTTGTGGATCTTTCTAATAAGCATTTTAAATTGATTAGAAAGTCATAGTTTATAAAATCCAATCATTCTCTAAAATATAGCCAAACGTAATGCCACTCAGGGAGCATCAATCATACCTCAAAGCCTTTCTCAGTCCATCAATAGACATTACTTTCACCCTCTGCAATGGCTTATTCGCATTTGATCTTTCTTTAAGAGGATCAACCATGTAAATTCCCTCCGATTTATGTTTAAATGCATTGTACAAGTTCCTAAATACCAAAAGCAAGTGAACAATTAGCTCTGAGGACAATAGACAAAGATAATGAATAAAAGCTAGAAATTCCCTGGCCAGCTTCTAAGAGCAAGACAGTCTAAGGCTACTAAAAATAGATGCCAAAACGAATCAAATGCACAATATAACTTACCCACCCTTGAGTTCAGTACGTCCAGTAGAATATCTCTGAGATGCTTTCTGTTGGAAAACAGGACATAAAAAATAACAAAAGTAAGAAATCTGTGACAATCATAGAATTACCAATTGATGGAAAGTAAAACACCTACTGATTTGTGGAACTTGCAAAATGCACCTTGACGCCTGAAAAAAAAGGTTCAAACATGAAAAAGAAAAATGTCATATCTTCAACAACCCATCATAGGAGAGCAAATAAAGAATTTCCCCAATGTTCTAACATTAGGGTATAAGATAATAGGTTAATGGGTACGAAAAGGAAAAGACAAGATAGAAGCAAATTATATGATTCAGAAGCAAGATAGATCATCCAAGCATGAATAAGAAAGTCTATCGAATCAAATAATATGACTTGTCTTTACTATTCAATTTCGAGAACATGATCCCTATGGATATCAACTTCTCCTAGTAGCATCCTTTAAGCTAATAATTTGTTTCACATATGTGAAATATTATTACATGGCGCATTGGCAGGATCAACAATTAGGCAAAGGAACAAGTTAGCATCAATTTTTGTACTCTATAGCCCTATTGCCAGAACAGTTGGCCCAACATTTTTTTTACATTTATTCTTTTCTCGTTACATGATTCATTTACTGTTTGCTTAGAAAAAACATTGAATATTAGAAAGTGGTAACTTCACCATGAATATAGTGAGAAATCTAAAGAGAATAGTAGAACATACTTGCTTATAACCATGGTGCAATGCATCCCATCTTTTCTTTTGCCTTTGCATACAGCATAATCGGCTGAGGTTCCCATCTTTAGCATTTGAGATGCTGAATAAACACTTAAAGAAAAGCCTTTTCCCTGTGCGATTTCAAACCAGAATTGGTAACACATAAAAAATATATAAAAACTATAATGCCATCAAAGTTATAAAACAATATACCCCAGCATCATTCCGGACAGCGGCATTAAAAAGAGCAAAGACGGCTCCAATTGACTCGTTACAGTTCTTTGTGTATGCATCACCGAACAGGAAAACAGATATATCCGATTCATCCAAACACCCGATTTTGCATATACAGTAGTTCTTCCCAGCAGAGCTCACCCTGGGAGAACCCTTCTCTACCAAGATCCCCACTGTCGCCCAACAACCAGAAAGTGCGTCGCCCATCATCAAGTTCCTAAAAAAGCATATATTTGAACAGTCCGAAAAATAAATGAATATGTAATATCAACAATTAGGGTTTGCATTTTTCAGTCGGACATTTTAGCAAACAGATTACTTTATCGCAGGCAAACGGATGAAGCGGATGTCAGAGAATCTATTCGCAAGCTCGACGGAGGACACCAATGACTTCCTGAAACAGAACCAACTGAAACGCATCAAGAAAGCAATAACCAGTTTGCTAGAGATCAAGAACGCAGTTTGATGTAGTTACCGTATCCGAAGACCCGAAAACTTTTCCACCTCGACATCGTCAGATCGCCTCGGCGCTCTTGTTTCCGGAAGCGCAGCAGCACCGACACCGGAATCACCGCCGAGGTAGTCCTCGACGGCGTCACGAAACGCTGACATGTTGGTGGGGCGAGAATGGCGGCGTGGGCCGTCCTCGTCGGAGAGGTAGCCTGCCCGAAATGAATCAGAAGAAGCGAGTGAAACCACGGTTGCAGAGAAAATGAAGTGACGGCCCCGGAGAGAAGGATAGAATACTCGCCTGGGAGTTCATCGCCGCGGTGGCCGGATGAGGGGGATGCTGGCGGTGTTTCCACAACCCTCTCGTCCTGGAGGGAGAGGAGGAGATCGAGGTCGTCGTCGTTGGTTGACATCGCCGGCGGCGTCTTCCTTGCGCAATATTTCTGCTAATAGATGTGATCGTGCACGATCTTTTGGACTCCTTTTTTTATGTCGAAACTGGAGAATGGAATGGAGACAGAGGACGTTTGGGGGCTTTCTTGGCGGGAAACGGCACCACGTAGAAATGTTTCCCTCCTTTTTCTTTTATTTTTCAACATGACAAGTTTTTTTAATTTAGCGAAAATAGTAAAAAGACAAAGTAGAAATATACAAAAAAAATTATTATTTTGTTTAAAGAATTTATATTGTTATCCTCAATTTTTTTACGTAAAATATATGTTTTTTTCGTTATAAAAAATATAATGTCTTTGTAATTAATCATTTTTATTTAAATTGATTTTTTTTTCTTTTATAAAAAGAAACGAAAATGCCTACGCGCGACCGCATAAAAATCTTTCCCGTAAACATATGACACCTTCCCCTGCACCGCTATGAACCCCCTTCGTAGTGTTAGGTGAGGAGTGAGGACTCCCCCCTTCTTGATTCCTCTCCCCCGCTCTGATAGAACTGTCCGCGTACAAATTTTTCTATGCAAACAACTCTCATGGAATATAAACACTCGACCAAGCAATGGCGGGTGACACACCCGAAGGGCGCGCGCGAGGCGTCGAGAGAGCTCTTCACCTCTGCGTCGAAGCTTTGTACCAATTCTAACTTCTAAGCCCGATCCATGGCAACCTCCTCCTCGGCTGCTGCCCCTGCCATCCGTCCACCAAGGATCCCCTCCGCGCGCCGTCGCCTGCTCGCTGATCTCTCCGCCTTCCCCGTCCAGCGGCTTCGCTTATTAGGAAATACATCTGTTTCTTCGATTTCTGGTGGCCCTCGAGGGCACCCGATCGGGGCGATCGTGTCGAGTCCCCGACGGAACCGAATCAGGATCTCTGCGGCCGCCTCGCCGGCGATGACGCAGGCAGTTGATAGCGCCGTGTCAAAGGATTTGACCGTCGTCGACGTCGACCTTGGCGACCGAAGCTACCCGATCTACATCGGCACGGGATTGTTGGACGAGCCCCATCTCCTACAGAGGTGTTCTCGATTAAAAACTATCGTTTTTTTTCTTAAACTTAATACTTTAGACTCTCATTTTTATCGATTAGGGACTTTAGGTCTCTTATTTAGGTTCTTGCATGCTTGGCTTATTGATTGCTCATAATTATAGGCATGTACATGGAAAGAGTGTTCTGGTAGTGACTAACACCACCGTTGCTCCGTTGTATCTCGATAAAGTTATCAAAGCATTCACTATCGGAAATCCAAGTGTTAAAGTGGAGAGCGTGATCCTTCCCGATGGGGAGAAGTACAAGGACATGGTTAGTGACTGTAAACATACCAAAGACTGCATTTTTATCTGTTTAATTGTGTATGAATTGCACTTTAACTAATGTTCTTGCTGGGTGTTTGAATAGGACACGTTGATGAAAGTCTTCGACAAGGCTGTAGAATCTAGACTGGATCGCCCGCTGCACTTTTGTGGCCCTCGGTGGCGGTGTCATTGGTGATATGTGTGGGTTTGCTGCTGCTGCATTCCTTCGTGGAGTCAACTTCATTCAAATTCCGACTACTCTGATGGCTCAGGTTATATGATGTGTAGCTAGACCTTCTCTCATTTCTGTTCATCCTCTAAATAATGATGCACAAACTATTCAGATTTGTAATTTAAGTGGTAAACAAATAACTAACATGTTCCCCTAATCCAGGTGGATTCATCAGTTGGTGGCAAAACCGGAATAAACCATCCTCTGGGAAAGAACTTGATTGGTGCATTTTATCAGCCACAATGCGTGCTGATAGACACTGATACTCTGAACACACTGCCAGACAGGGAACTGGCTTCTGGTGTAGCTGAAATTGTGAAGTATGGGCTGATTAGAGATGCAGAGTTCTTTCAGTGGCAAGAAATGAATATGCAGGCCATACTGGCCAGGTAATCTTTTTGTCATGAATCAAATGGGAAATATAATGTTTGACTTTGACTGTGGTAATATGGGATGTCATTATTTATTTTATGAAATAAGAATCTGCTAAACTAAGTACAATGCTAAAGTTATCGTTCTATTGTCTTTATTTCTATGGATACATTGTTTCTCTTGTTTGTTGGTGAAGCACAACTTTATTATGGAATTCATGATTTAGAATAAAATAGTAACTTAAACAATGATGAAGCCTGCTCTCAATACGGAAATCATTCTAGAAAGTTGACATTATGGCAGCTTTTAATCTTAAAAACCTTGTTTGCATATTGTATTAGAACTATGCATTGGATCTGGGTTACTGGATAGCTTGATTTTCTTGATGTGTGTTACTGGATAACTTGATGAAACTGTGGAAATAAAAACATATCCAAATATTAAGGGTGAAATCTCTCCCATAATTTTGTTATGTGAAAGTTGGTGTATTCTTCTCTTCTAGTATACTTCCAATCGCTTTGTAAAAAAGAAAGTGGCTGAGCAAATAGTTCAAATATGTAGTGAACATGGACTAATAAAGTAGTACTTACATTACCATTAATCTGAAATGAGTTTTAGCTTTGCGCTTTGAAGTTTCTAAAGGAACTTAAAAAAAATTAAACAGCGGATAGGGTGACCCTTGCCTCTCTTCTTTTCTGAAAAAGGATAGTGGCCCTCGTCTAATGTCTTATGTTGTGATGGATTGGAAATAAGTGAGTATTGAAGGAAAATAGTTCCCATGTTCAGCCAATCAATCTCGCCAGAATTTGATAATAAATGAGAAAACACCCTTTAAAGTAATAAATAACTGATGAGTTTAAAAACATCGTGATATATAATGTGGCATTGATTAACTTTTGTAACAGTTAGCATAATGAAAAATTAAGCTAGGCCATCCATAATTCAAGAGGTAAATGCATTAGATGGCACCATAACAAGGTCAAATAGGATAATGATGAACACAGAATTGTGTATTTCACTTTTTAAGCTGCAAGCACCAGATATATATTTTAAGTCAAATAATATTATGATTAGGAAAAGGAATATTCAAATTGACCTAGTTAACATCATGACTGCTTGCAGATATTGTTTTGTTTCCATTGTTTCCAGTTACAAGCATGGCATATTATGGGCGGGATATTTCTTTACTGTCCCGGTACAATTAAAACCAGTGAATTACCTGCTCTTATCTCTGTAAAGAAATCCAGTATGCTTCCCATAGTTGTAACATGATAATTCAATTTGAGTATCAAGTTAGAAATTATTCTGTATACCACGAAACTTTAACATGTATTCTATCAATCCTTTGTGAAAGTACCTGCACAACCTAGCTGAAAATGTCTGGTGGAAATTTTGTTACTTTGTAAGTGTTTTTTAGAGATGTCCGAATTATTGTTGAAATTTTCTTATGCATGTATATTTCTGCAGAGATCCAAATGCTCTGGCCTATGCTATCAAGCGATCATGTGAAAACAAAGCCGAAGTTGTCTCCTTAGATGAGAAAGAAAGCGGACTTCGAGCTACACTGAATCTTGGTCACACATTTGGTCATGTGAGTTGTAAAGTTTCTGCAATCTTCCAGTTTTATTTGTTTTGGTTACCATTGATCCAATTAAGATGTATATCATTTTAATTCTGATCTCAAGTTTGAAAATTCATCAAATTCTATCTGCTGTTAAGTTTCCAACTAATAATGATGTAGATGCACCGAATAGCTGGGGAAAATTGGTCAAAAGAAAAAGAGAGATTTTTTAATGGTGCTTCTGTGATGAAGTATCTTATAGATGAGATCTTTTATTTTTATTTTTTGTTTTTGAGGGGAGATGAGATATAAATGTTAATGCACCAGAATCTAGCTTTATTCTTATAGCTTGATAACTGGAAGGGCTTGATGCTAATTATGTAAACATATGAAACTTACATTTCTCCAATGTTTACTAGTTCATTTGCAAATGACAAAATGAATCATCGAGTAATTCAAGCCATTTGGAGTTATACTAGGATTTCTTTTATATGGAGACTGTGGAGCTTTTCTCAGCTTCTAACCACAAAGCAAGGTTTTCAATTACCCCTCGAAAGAAGACAAGGTTTTCAATTTGCTTGTCATTTCAATTTGCATCTATCATATATTTACTTTGCCCAATTTTTTGTGGGCGTTCACTCTTTCAATTAGTTTTCTGGTTTGTTTTTAATTAAATACTACTTTCTCATCAAATTTCTCCTGCCAGAAATTTTGGAATGTTAATCCCTTTAGTTTGTGTAGCTCATTCTGCTTCTAATTGCAATATTTTCGTGCTTCTCACACACAGTATTCTCAAATTCTTTGAACTGTATTTTTAGGCCATTGAAACTGCCTTTGGTTATGGACAATGGCTCCATGGAGAAGCTGTTGCAGCTGGAACAGTAAGTCAATCATGTTGGCTTGTGACCGCCTGTCATTTTCCTATCTTTTCATTTTTGGTTATTTTGCACTTTTTCCTGGCTTTGCTTCAAATTATGTTCTTATGGTACATTCATATTATGGTCTTAAAGGTCATGGCAGTTGACATGTCATTTCGCTTAGGCTGGATTGACGATACCATTATAAAGCGAGTTAGCAGCATCTTACAAGAGGCCAGACTCCCAATTACACCACCAGAGACTATGACAGTAGAGAAGTTTAAATCTGTCATGGCAGTAAGTTGCTAAAAAAACTATTTATCATCCTTTGCTCTGATCTTTGTTCAAAAGTTTAAATATGTAACCTTACAATATGTGGGACAGGTCGATAAAAAGGTGGCAGATGGTTTGCTCAGATTAATTCTCCTCAAGGGACCTTTGGGCAATTGCGTGTTCACGGGCGATTACGATAGAAAAGCGCTCGACGAAACACTCCATGCATTTTGCAAGATGTGATGATAGTTGCAGTTTTACTGGTGCAGGGAGCATTTTGAAATGGCTTTTCAGGTTATTAGAAGTATTTTTGTTAGTGAAAAACATATGGCTTTCAAGATATGATGGGTAACATTGTTTTTTCCCATGTATTTATATTTGTTCAAATTCTTTGCAACTGAAAAAATAAATTGTTCACAATCTTTACAACATATGATTCGTTCGGATTCGTTATCCATCTTACATTATTGAGGCCCAATAAATCATCAGAGACACGCTACAGCTACGAGCTTTCAGGATGTACAAAAAGGGGTCGCCGTCCCATGGCCAACCGGAAAGAAAATTCTCATATAATGTTAGAGTCCCAGAAGCCGCCGGAGGTCATCTGTCGCCCCGGCATCGATGCCATCTTCAGCAACACAAGGAACAGGCAGAACATCCGCCTTGGGTTTCCTCATCAGGGAGAAAGTTGGCAATGGTAGGCTGCTCGGCGGCGGCGATTTCGACGACACAGATTCTAAAAATTCCATCATGTTCATCTCCTCTTTGGACTCTGCCTTAGCATGTACCCGGCGATGATGGTCTCGGGGAGGGACTATTATGGGAACAGCCTTTGCGACTGCGGACGCCGATGCAGTTGTCGCAGAAGGCAGAGGCCTCCCCCTCTGCTGCCTCTTGTTATGCTGCATTCTTGGCCTTCTGTTGGGGTATGAAGCAGAAATAAATCTGGGCGGAGGGAGGGGGAGAAGAGGAGGTTGAACATTTAAAATAGATGAAGAAGAATAAGATTGGGGATGGGATACAAATAGCCCCATGCTCGCATTCTGAGGAACGGGATACTTAATTGTGTCCCTCAAATTGAGAGATCGATCTACAAGTACGCTTTCCATGGACTTGAAGCAGTTGATCTCAAGAGAAAATTGTGAAAAAAAAAATGTTAATTTTCTCCGGGAATCAGACAACAAAATGCAAAAGTTTCCTACTGTTAAGAAGCAGTTATATGTACATACGAGGTTATGGAAGACAAAAATGTACAGATCTAAATGGCTTCCTTGCAGGTTGAATAAAAAAAAGTCTCAGGAATCAGGAAACCCAGAAGGAATTGCTTCAAACTGAGAAAAAAAATTAGAATAGGAACTAATGAATTGAATGAGAAAAAAAAAAGAAACTAACTACGAATAGGGTATGAACTATGAAGAAATGGTGGTTGTCTATATATTTAACTTTTCTTCTTCTTGATGTGCTCTTGTTGCAAGAATAGTGGATCTATTCATCTATTTATAGAGGATTGGAACGCTTCTAAAGCACACCCTTTTTATCTTCTTTATGGATTGCTTTTATTGGATACATTTTTTGTTTAATTATTGGATCTCTCTCTCTCTCTCTCTCTCTCTCTCTCTCTCTCTCTCTCTCTGGCGGTTGCCGCAGGTGAACAGGGCACCGTGGGAGGCCCGAGAAAAAGCTACCGTTGGGCGGCAACCGGCCATTTGATGTGGGCCGTTGGATCATTATAACCGTTGGAATCATCTCTGTCGTCCGTTTAGGTAGGAGGTGGATGCGAATCTGATGGTCATAAATATAAAAAAAATAAGAGATTAAAATAATTTGTGGGGACCAGTATGTGAATTCGTCGATTTAATTATTACGAACGATAATATGATTAAATAAAGTTTTTAATATTTTCTAGATCAACATCGATTATTAAATTTTGATGGAATATGCACGTTCTTTTTGTCATGATCATAATATTTTTTAATAAGTGATAATTAATGGATTAGTTGTTAATGATTTGTTTGCAGCTCAAATGTAGGGGGTGTGGGTAGATAGATCCAGAATGAGAAAAAAATATGAGATTGACTAAGCGGATATGACGTGCATGGGGTTACCCTTTTAATATTTGTTAGGTTTTAAATAATAAATAATAATCAGTATTTTTTATTTAAATGTAAATTATGATAATTTTGGGTTAATTTTTCTGGCCATGACTAAGAAAAACAAAAAGGTTGACACAAAAATGTATGAGTTACATGAAGATTACAAACAGATGCTTTAATTTTTTTAAAAAAAAATGAGAAGATCTTTGCATGATTACAAACGGACAACTTATGTTTATATAAAAAAACCAAAATAAAAGCGTATAGAAAATTGAATTTAAGATTTTTTTTCAATTATTATATTGAGAAACATTATTTTCAAAATTATTTTTACTATATATTTGACTATGCTAAGACGAATAGAAGTAGAATATATATGTAACACTAGAGTCAGAAAAATTGGTGAGTGGGTGTATAAAAGAATAAACTAAAAAATAAATGACAAATATATCAAATAATGGGAAGCAAGATAACAAAAGAAACATAAAAAATATAGAATTATAAAATCATGATTAAAAGTTAATTATTAACTAATTTGATGGCTATTAATTTAAAAACCAAGTTAATATCTAATTTAAAATTAACTTAGATAGTCATTATATATTTTTCTATTTTAATTTCATCATAAAATTAAGTTATATAATAGAAAATAATATAAAATTAACAATGGTCATTATTTCAATGCATAATTTTTTAAAAGGACTTTATTTTTTTGAAAAATAATAATAATCTTTTGTATCATCCCTCCATATGTATATAGGAATATAAATATACAATATTATAAATTATATCAACTGATTTCTTTGACAAAGAGTGTCTAACGTACTGCGTATAACGCATCAAAAAATAATAATATTTTTTGAAAAAAAATAAATACTGTTCATTTATATATAAAATATCATTACTTATATAAGTGCACTATTGCCCGTATATATATATATATATATATATATATATATATATTATTAATTATTTGAATTAATTTTCATTAAAAAAGCAAATATTTGAATCAGAAGGTGATCGACTTTAATACCCGGCCCTCAAAATATTACACAAAATAACATGTTTAAATAAATAGTAACTTTTTTTAGTAATCTTCGAACGAACAAAATCTGTCTCCTTCAACGCTAATAACTTATCCTCTTGAGTTTCCAATGAGCAATTAGGTGTAAACGTGGGCGTGGCAGGTTGTTCGACAAGCGTCCCCTATGTAAAAGCTTATGATTAGCTACTAGCATGGTTTTGCTATGCGTTTCGGACACGTCATAAATATATTTTTTATAAAATTCATTGATGTCCATATTTACTGGTATTTAATCAATTAAAATTCAAAACATTAATTTTTAATTAAATTAATGAGTTTAAAAAATCAAATACAAAATTATTAACTTTTTTAGTTTAGAATTTTTAGTTACGAATTGAATGTTTTATAGGGCATGATTTGTCGACTTGTAATTTTGTAAAAGGATATAAACATGTCGTTGGCACTGAAAAGAAAAAGGATACTATGACAGTGATACTGGACGTCTATTTTTTAAAATATAAAATAAACTAGACCAAAAATAGCTCATTAACTTTGTTTATTGCATGAACTTAATATTTAACACCTTTGAATTCGAAAAAATACTCTTCACTCTTTGATGATCGAGCTCAAATTTGTTGAATTCAAAAGTTCTAGTATTATTTTTTGCACTTAAAGTTATATTATAAAGACACATATAAATATAATTATAGAATACTTCGTATATTAAGAATACAAAATAGTACTATATATATGTCGCGGAACTATTAAATTTGAATTTTGGATAGTTGCCATTAAAAATAAATCATTTATTTAAAAATTATTTATTTATTTATTTTTTCAACTTTAAATTTTAGAGTTAACGATCTACACGTCCATTAAATTCTTTAAATATTGAGCAAAATAAAAATAGTTGAAAGTTTTAGGACAGGTGATAATATTAAACTTTTAGGGAGATAATTAGAAATATAGGTGAAATAAAAATGATCTCATACCTAGAATATGAGGTAATTTAGGGAAAACTTAAAAAAATAGAATTACTACAATAGAAGGAATTATGGCTAAACTCTAAAATTAAAATAATAAGGAAAATATTTAATGAAAAAATATATATTTAAGTAGGATATATTATATCTTTTATATTGTGAACCATTGCATTTGAGATGTTCAGTTACAAATAAATAATTTATTTAAAATTCATATATTTTTTTTATTTTTTTTTCATCTTCTATTTAAACTTTATCTTTTTCTTGTACTAAACTTATGAGTCTTCTTGATAAACGAGAGCATGATAATGTGGAAAACACAAATATTAATGTGACTTGCCTCCTTGAATTAAGTTCGTTAGAGTTAATTAAAATCTTACTATTGCAAGTAATTTATCTGTCTTTCAAGAAAAAAAAATGTTCTCCCTTTTAATAAAAACAACAAAGATAATAATACGTAACAGCATCTTTCTTCGATTACAAATTGAGAATATTCACAATATAGCATATAAAAAGTTATAAAACTGCATGATAAGGGAATTTTATTTGCAAATTTCCATTAAAGTAGTATACTATTATAGCACAACCTTAAATTTGAATGCATTTTATATATCATACAAATGCTATTTCTTTATCGACGTCGATGTTTGAAGCAATTCATTCTTAAATGAATAAATAAAAAAGAAATCCAACAATAACCTTCTTCATTTCATTAAATCTTTTTACTAGCTAATTTGACTTATTTATAGAGTTTAAAATAATTATTTGTATTAAAATTGAGTACTTTTTCTTATTATATGATAAGATAATTAAAGTTAAATGATCTCTCCGCTCCATTATCAATCATTTCAAGTTTCCAATTAATATGAGGCAAGGGGTCCTACCTTGTTAAAAAAATATCTTGATAAATTAAACAATTGATTAAGATTTAAGAGAGTATGCGCTCATATTGCATTTGCACATGTCTCTCTCAACCATTTGTATAATGTCCATTATCTTGGCCCACCAATTAATTAAATGATACATTTTTTCCTTGAGTTATTTATTTTCTACCCTCTCTCCTCCAATTCCACGGTTCTATTGGAAGTTATTTATTTCTCGCTTTAATGTCCGCAAATTTATTTTGGGTAGAAATTTCAATGATCGAGTTGGCGTTTATTCGGAATCCATAAAGTTTTGGTTTCATTTTGAGTAAATAGTAATTGCGCGAATCAAAATAATTAAGGATGGTGGGTGGGACAGTTCGCTTAGGTGTCCATTATGACTTTTCCCCACAAGACAACAAGATATATTGCCTTTTAATTTTTGACATTATTCTTCCTCGAGAATTTGCTCAAGAATAAAGGCCAAAAAAATTAATAATTCTTTTGACCCCCAATATCATATCATATGCAAATAATACCGTGCTAATAGTTTTACAAATTAGTATTTTTGGAAAATAAAATAATTATTGACCTATGAAAATTGAAGTGCAAATTTAATTTTTTTAAATATAATTTTTTTGTTGATTTTTGTAAATTATTTAATTAAAGAAGAATTATTACATTATAAATTATTTTTTGAACTGTTATTTCAGCTCTAATATATATATATATATATATATATATATTGAAGATTTTATGATGATAAAAAAATAAAGAATGTGTATTACAGAGTATTGAAGTCGGAGTATTTTTTTAAAATGATAAAATTAAGAGTTTTCGTACTATTTATTATATATGTAATTTATATAATTTTTTTAAAAGAAAAAAAATATATTTATCATAAATTTAATATTTACAAAATAAATAATACGATATTACGTACTTAAATAATAATTTCATTGTTTTCTAAAAAAGTTATTAAAAAATTAAATTAAGACGAACTATTTTAAATGAAAAGTTTATTTTATTTTTTCTTAAGTGTATAAAAAAGTTTTAAATCACAAGAATATTTTTAATACGTTATTATGTTTATTATCAAGTAAAAAAAAATTCTCATCGCCGAAATGTAACGTCAAGGTTTTTGTGGGTGCCCTCGGGATCCATGCGTCGCAACGGAGACAAGAAGAAGAAGAAGGTGGTGGTGGTGGTTGTGGTCCCCAAAATGCCCCCCTTTCCAAAACTAAAGCCAACCTGTAAATACTAAATAGCAAATGCTCTCCAGCGATCTCAAACTTCGTCCTCAACTCGAAACCTCGCAGACGGCGGAGCCATCGACCGCAAGGCAACGCCGACGCCCTTCGAATTCGATTCCCCCTTCAATTGCCCCACAACCCACGACATCAAAGCTTCGAATCCTCCTCCTCCTCTTCCGGTAGAAGGAAGGAAGAGTCGAATCCTTAGCAGCAAGTAACAGAGCAGAAGTAAAAGATCGCGTTGCCAATCAACAAGGCCGCTCAGGTTCTTCTCCTCTCCTCTCCTCTCCTCTCCTCTCCTCCATTTCTTAGTCTGTAATCTCTTCTTCTGGTCTTAATCGCTGCAAGTAATCCAACTGCGAGTCCTCTCTTTACCCCTTCCCTTTTCTTCGGCCCCCCCAAAAGCTTCTCTAGAAACAAGGCTAAAATCTAGACTTGGTAGGCTGCGGCGGCGACATCTCAGCAAAGGTACAGTACCGTTTACTTCGGTATATTTTTCCTTGGTATTTTAGGGTTTAAAAAAGATCTCGAATTGTTTCCGGATTTGTTGCTCTAAAATATCGCGATCGAGATTTGAGGGAAGCCACAAGTAATTTTAACAGCCGCACGTTGGCATTGCCGACAAAATTTGCAACCCCGTCATTTCCCACAGGAAAAGAAGGGGGAAAATTTTACGGGTCTTTTCGTCGTCTCCAACTTGGATTTTTATATTAACATATCATTCCGAATGGTTGCTGGAAAAATATCTTGTCTTTACTTCTTTTGGGGGTTTTGAGGGTTCCATTTTGACCTCCTTCTTCAGTGATTTGGGTCCCGAAGTGGTGGATGACATAAAAATTTAATTAAAATCCTTCCAAAAAAACACCCAAAAAAAACGTACGAAAAAGGTGGACTTTGCTCATTTTTATTTATTTTTTCTATTTATCCTTGCTCTATATAGTGATAAAAAGTTGACCTTTTTGTTCTGGTTCATTTCGTTTCTTTGTGCAAAGTTGGAAGATACTGATGGGATTTGTGAGCACGGTGTTGGGATTCTCCGGCTTCGGGGTCGGAGTGACAGTAGGGATCGTCATCGGCTACTTCCTCTTTATCTACGTCCAACCTTCAGATGTCAAGGTTTTATCTTTTTCCCCTTTTCTTTTCTTTGTTGTGATATTGTTGTGTGATGAGGTTATGAATGTTATGGATATTTTTGTGTTGGAATGTGGATGCTGCTTTGAGAATGAGATCAGTAACATATTTGAGTAGATGATGATCCTGTGTCGGTTGACTTTTTGATTGTAAGAGCTTTATGGATCTGTCTTATTAATATCATACGGGGAATTATAATATTTTGTGAGCTCATGGATCGGATTACAGAACCTGAAATGCTTTTGGACGATGAAAATTCTTTTTAGTGTTTACTTTGGATTTGTAAAATTATTTTTAAATGATTTTTGTCTAGAAGTAATTGTATGTGGATAATCTGAAAAGCATTTCAAAATTTAGGCTTTCGGAGAATGCAAGTCTCAGTGGATGCTTGTTCCATCATTTCTTGGTTTTTCATTCACGGGCACTAAGTTATTTAGGATCTATTTGATGCTAGCACTGAACTGGTGGCCTGAGCAAACTCAAGTGATTTAGGATATATCTGTTCTTAAGCTGTATAAATTTGTAGCAGCAATTACCTTCACATTCGTTTCCTTATGCTTGCAAAAAAAAGAAAAGGAAAAGAAATTATTTTGTTTGCTTTTGTTTGTTAACTTATAATTGCACTACTGTATGAGATACCAGAATCAACTCAAATTCATGGAAAGCTAGTTACACAAATTTCTAGATATCTGGTTGTTAGCTGATAATGCTGATGAGTAATTCGATGAAACACATCTTTTCTCATAAGAACATGTAATTCACATCAGAATGAGCTGTGTTGTGCAACGTCAATGTGCCCCATTATGGGATACACTTTTTCTTTCTTTGGGCATAATGTCAATTGAACTATTTTAAGTCTTTCAAATGTCATATAGCCATGCATATTAAATATCCACGCCATGTGTGCTTCTGTTAAAAGAAAGGCTGATGATTGTTGGCGTCCCATTGAAGAACAATCATTCCTAGTCTAGATTATTGATGTATATGTTCCATGTACCCTTCTTCATATATCATTGCTAGTACGAAGTAAATATAAGAGGCATGGAAGAAACTCACATGGTCTATTGGATCCCAAGATCCAGTGGAATGGGAAAAATATTGGAAAAAGAAAAAAAAATCGAGCACAAATATCTTTCTTGAAGATTGAGCATAGGTATCTGTGTGGGGGATTTCTCATTTTCTTTAAATTCTGGTGTGAATTTATTGACTGGATCTGGTGAACCAGCTGATTGAAGCTGTTTAACTGCAAACACTGCACACATTCAATGACCAGTCCAGGTTTCAGTCATATTCTCTCTGTCGTTAAAGGTACTTTTTTCTGTCTGGTAGCGTACTACATTGACAAATGGAGGTACCTCTTGTTCGGTCAGCGAGGGTCTCATTTACACCAACTGGGACATCCTGCATTGCTCATTAGCCTTTTTATGGTCTATATGATTTAATCGTAATGGATGTAAATTCAGAGAGGAGAGGTGTTATGTTGAGAATATTGTAGCATTAGCGGAGTTCTTTAGTCGAGAGTGGATGGGAAGCTATGTACTTTGACACCTTTATGTAATATAGTTCTTTATTAATAAAATGGATGGCTACACCTGGTAACCATCTTTTACCCTATAAAAAAAACGGCATGTGCGACAAACTGCGGGAGCCAGAGAGTCTATGGACGACTAGCAAGGGAGGCTATCCATCCTTTTCTCTCTAAAAGAAGGAAGCAGGATATTTGAATTATCAGACAGAAAATAGGAAAAAAAGCCCTCTTAAAATAAATCAGGAAACAGAGAGGGAGAGAAAAAGTTAAAACAAAGGTAGTATTTTTGACAGAATGGGCCTCCTTACCTACATCTGACAAATGAAAATGCGTGATGTGGATCATGCACTGATTTGATCCTTTTTTATTGTCTGAGCTGTGATGTACTACCTCTAACAGAAAAATTATGTTATTTTCTTATTTTGAACACATAAAAACCTTGCTTAGGGTGTGGGCACCTGACAAACATTGAAACTGCTACTTATCATTGTATGTACGCATGATCTGTGCCTTCTGATGAAAGTGTGACTGTGCGTGGGTGTTGCCATCAGTTTGACGTGTTGAGATATTTATTACATGTGGACTTCATTTGGCTTGCTCTTCGATGTTTTAATTCTTTCATATTTTGTAATTTCTAATCATTTCTGCTTGAGAATAGTCCTTTTTAAAACCTTTGCCATAAGCAGGATCCTGAGATTCGTCCACTTCTTGAACAAGATACAAAATCCTTGGAGCATATGCTGCCAGAAATTCCTTTGTGGGTGAAGAATCCAGATTATGACCGAGTATGTATACCAGACCCATTTTAACTAAAATCTGGGGAACTAATAGAACATTTGAGTGGTAACATAATATCATTATTTCTTGACTGCAATTTTTTTTTCCTTTTTTCTGTAGGTTGATTGGTTAAACAGGTTTCTTGAAACAATGTGGCCTTATCTGGACAAGGTATTTCTTATTTTTCTTCTTTGTATACCGTTATCATGCAGAGGTGGTTCAATTATCTCTTTGTTCACCACAAGTTGTTCCATTCAAGGCAATCTGCAGAACTGCAAAAGAAATTGCAAAGCCGATAATTGCTGAGAATACTGCAAAATATAAAATTGATTCTGTTGAGTTTGAAACACTTACATTGGGATCGTTGCCGCCAACTTTTCATGGTTAGTCTTCCTATTGACTCAACTTTTTGTACAATACTTATAAAATGTTAACCTCTTCTCCCTGCTGGAATGTTGTATTGTTATTATTCAAGGGGGACAGAAGTTTTTATCTTTTGATGTTTCTCAATGAATTTAGGGAGAAAGATGCATGCATATACACTTCTCACATATCCTCAGTGCTTGACTCTTGGGGTTGACTCCTTTTCCCATATTTCCTAAACCAGTAGTGTGGCATCGCAAATATTGAAAAGAGAGTGATAATGGTATGGGAGATGTCTGCTTCTTTTTCTTTTTTTGTTGGGAGGTGGTAGGAGAAATCCAACCCTTAAACTGCAATCTGACGGCTGGTAATCCTATTAATTTTTCTTCCCATCCTCTCGTTTTCTTTAATCTGTAGGGTGGGTATTCAGGGTTGTATATATCAATTCTCCACTTTAGTTCAGACTACAACTACGAATCTATGACTTGGGTCTCATTTCAATTTATCTTCCTAACCTTGCCACTTTTATCTCTAAGCATTCATGCTTAGTTCTCATTTAGCTAAGTACATTCTGCTTCAAGTGGCATCTATATTCATTGCACCAATAGATCTCATTGTCTTGTGTTTCTAACTAATGGCATCTACATATTGTCATGGAACAGGAATGAAAGTTTACACGACTGATGAGAAGGAGCTTATTATGGAACCAGCATTGAAATGGGCTGGGAACCCTAACATTACCATTGTGGTTAAGGCCTATGGATTAAAAGCTACTGTTCAGGTAATTAAGACGTCTATGTATTGTTATAAATTGACCTACTGTACATGCATATAGACTAATTATATAAGCTAATGATTCCAGAATTTGGGAAGGGTGTTTCGATCGTTAATCAATTAGCTATGTCAAATCTCAGGTGGTGGATTTGCAAGTCTTTGCTGCTCCACGAATCACTTTAAAACCTTTGGTTCCAAGCTTTCCCTGTTTTGCCAAAATCTTTGTCTCTCTCATGGAAAAGGTGCTTTATATAAAAATATTATTTCATGTCAATTATTAATTGATTATTCCATTGAACATATATTGGATGTTTTGATGCTTTCCGTTTTTTCAGCCACATGTTGATTTCGGGTTAAAACTTATGGGAGCAGATCTTATGGCGATTCCTGGTCTTTATAGATTTGTTCAGGTAGTACTGATTTTCCATAATTCCATTCACTACATCTCATTTCTTGATATCAGTTTCAGATGAACCTACATCCTGGATACCGTTTCTTGCCATGAATAACATGTTTACCTTTATTTTAATCTTTCCTTCTTCCAGGACTAGACAACTTTTCTCATCATTACCTTAGGATGTTTCTACTGCAGACCTTTATAGTTTTAACATTTATTTTGTCAACTTAACATCATCGTATGTTATTCTAGAACAAGAAAATATGCAGTTTATTAGATATCAATAATACACATCTTATCTTCGATGTGCTGCCTTTGCCAACTTTGAATGCATTTGTAGATGTCTAATCATTGACCATTTGACCTATCTGCAGGAGACCATCAAGAAACAGGTTGCAAGTATGTACCTGTGGCCTAAAACACTAGAAGTACCAATTATGGATCCTTCAAAGTAATTTGCTTTTCTGAGTCTTTCGAGAAAAATCTAACTTGTTTTTGTAGAGAGTAAGCTTATGCTGACAGCTGCCATGACGTTTCAGGGCCTTAAGGAAGCCTGTTGGAATTCTACATGTTAAGATCCTTAGGGCTATTAAGCTAAAAAAGAAAGATCTTCTGGGCAAATCGGACCCATACGTGAAACTTAAACTTTCAGATGATAAACTTCCATCAAAGAAAACCACTGTGAAGCACAGTAACCTTAACCCTGAATGGAATGAGGAATTTAAATACACCATACGAGACCCAGAATCTCAGGTTCTGGAACTTAATGTGTACGACTGGGAACAGGCATGTTCTTATTTTATCTATTATGTTTAATATGCCTTTATCTATTCCGTACATAACATTTTCCGATTTTTTGGCATCTGTCCTTTCTTAGGTTGGGAAACATGAAAAAATGGGCACAAATGTAATTCAACTGAAGGACCTGAGCCCCAATGAACCAAAGACTTTAACTCTTGACCTCCTTAAGAATTTGGATCCTAATGATGTTCAGAATGAGAAGTCACGTGGGCAAATTGTTGTGGAAGTAACTTATAAGCCCTTTAAGGAGGATGAGCTGGAGAAAAGTCATAATGAGGATGCAAAGGAAGTGGAGAAAGCTCCAGATGGTACTCCATCTGGTGGTGGTTTGCTTGTTGTTATAATTCATGAAGCCCAAGATTTGGAGGGCAAACACCACACGAACCCATATGCACGTCTTCTTTTTAGAGGAGAAGAGAAGAAGACTAAGGTATGATGAAATTGATGATCAAGGATTGGAAGCTGGTTTTATCCCTTCATTAATCTCATTTGTTTAGAATGGTTATTCAATGGTTGCAGCACATAAAGAAAAACAGAGATCCAAGATGGGACGAGGACTTCCAGTTTATGTGTGAGGAACCACCAAGTGAGGAAAAACTATTGGTAGAGGTAGTAAGCAGGCCGCCAAGCATTGGCATTCATTCCAAGGTACCCCTCTAGCGTGTTGTTCTTTTAACATTTGTTTTACTGTACAATTCTTTTACAATATAACCATAATGTTCTCTTTGCTATAGTCAAATCTGATGTTTAATTTGATTATGTTACCTTTTTTTTTGAGAATTTGATTATGTTACCTTATTGCTATGATTTTGTGGTAATTGATTATGTTTAAATGAAATATGTAATTACTGATGTTTCTTTTCTTTACCCTTTTATCAAGTATACATTCAGTTAATCAATTTTAGCTTACTAATTTCTTTGTAGTGAATCATCAATATTTGTGACAAGAAATAAATTGCCAACTTGAAATGAATTTCTGATTTGCCACACTTACAAGCTTTATGTGAATTCTTGATTTGCACGATTGGGTCATATTCCTTGTGAACACTTGATTAATTTGGGTGACTCTCCATTTTGGCATCCTGTCTTTATACTCTCCAAAAGAAAAGAAAGTTACCAGTGAGACACATTTAGGCTGTTTATTTTGAGGAAATATTTTTCAAGAAACATTTTCCTGATGCACAACTGCACCAATACTGCTTTTGAACTTTTGTTTTACTTTGGATTTGGCTAGACTGTAAAATTTTAAACAGAGTTTCTCTTCTTACAGTACACTCCTCTAATGTGCATTCTTGTGATTTGATTTTCAAAAATATTTTAAGCTTAATAAATTTGTGGTTTTGATTTCTGTGTTGAATTGTTTAAACTGTTACTTCAGCTGTGGTACGTGAATTTTCCTCATATCTTTATCATGAAGAGGGTGAATTGTGATGATTGTTGGCACACTTGCTCCAAGAACTTTCTATCTGTCATATTGGAATTGCTTTAGACCATCTAACGCATACATTTGTCATTCAGGAAATACTTGGCCATGTTACTATAAACCTGGCTGATGTGGTCAAGAACAGGCGAATCAATGAGAAGTATCACCTTATTGACTCCAAAAATGGCAGGATTCAGATAGAGATGGAGTGGAGAACGTCTTAACATCTTTGATTGGTTATATCTGTTGCTTTGATTAACTCACCAGCTTCAATTTGTCATTCAGCTTCATCTTACTTTTTCTACAAATTGGCAGAGGAGTTTCAAATTTCAGTGTGTTTCGGAGATGGGAACCTTGTAGATATTAAAGCCGTCTTTGTTCTGTACATGTTATTTTAGAAATGTGATACATGTGGCGAGTTCTATCATAATTGCGCTTATTGGTTTCAGAGCATTACTCGTTTATATAATAATCACAATGGCTCAACATACTAATAACTCAAATAATAGTGCAAAAACTTTGGCACACAATTAACTCATGATGAAGTCCAAAAATATGTAATTCTCGGCTCTCAAACTTTGTTTCACTTTCTCTTTGTTGACGTGCCTTGAGTTCACCCAACAGGCATCACTAACTAATACTAATATAATAGAAAAGAACTGTCTTTTCTGTATACTTTCCTCGGTTCCATTGCTACCAACCGCGGGCCTTACGCAATCGATCGGATCATGTAGATATTCCTTCAACGCAACATAGGTCATCTCCCGTTTTTCCTTGAGAGGTATCGGGAAGGAATTGGAACAGTAAATATCATAATGCATTGTACAGAGCAAACAACAGTGCCAAAAGTGTGAACTTTTAAGTTTTCTTAAAATGAATTCTCAAAATATATTTCTAAAAGAGATATATTCAATTTGGAGAGTTGCAGTTGTTGAGAAAGTTGAGCGTTTGATTAAAAAGTTCTAATGAGCCTTACATTAAGAGATATATTCTATGCTTTCTTAATCGTTTCATGAGAAAATTTGGAGAGTTGCAGTTGTTGAGAAAATTAAGCGTTTCATTAAAAAGTTCTAATGAGCCTGAGACATATTCTAAGCTTTCTTAATTGTTTCATGAGAAAATTTGGAGAGTTGCAGATGTTGAGAAAATTAAGCGTTTCATTAAAAAGTTTTAATGAGCCTGAGATAATGTGAACGGGCATGTTCATGCGATTTATTTTCCAATTTCTTCTTGGACAATTAAAGCATTTTACCGTTGGATATTTTCCAATTTCTTCTTGGACAAATTAAATGAGCATTTTACCGTTGGGTATTTTCCGGTTGCTTTGACAATTATGATGAGCATTTTACCGTTGGGCGTAAAAAAAAGTGAATTTACTCTTACCATTTACAAGAATTGATTCAACTTGAACTAATTATGAAATAATGAAAAAAATAATAAATAATTTTTTTATTAATTTAACAATCAAAACTCACGGATCCATGAATTGAAAATAAATAAAGAATCCATTCCCTACCAAGTTATTACGGTTACACGACTAGACTAAATTACTACAGTCAAAAGCAAGCCAACAACACAGCCTCTCTCTATGTTTGCTGCTGCTACTCATTGAGGAGAAAAAGTTCATCTCCTTTTGGTTAAACTTGCACAATGAATTCAAATCCTCACTTTGGAGAATTGAGTGCATGCAGAGTGATGTCCTGGAAGATCCTAAGCCTCTTCCCCATCTTCTCCTCGCACAATGCAGGGCTCTTGTCACTACAATTCTTCAGGTTAATGCTGTCAGTAACTCCATCCTGGAGCACAGGAGCAAGAACAGCCGCAACAATGGCCTCGTCGAACGCATTGGTGTCCGGCAACTCCGGCCATCTGTCCTCGGCAGAGATGGATAACCTCTTGGTCACTTCTGCCTCGGCTGCTTTCTCTACTGCAACTTTAGCTAGCGGGGGCTTCTCCAGTGCACTGCTGGAGCGCGTCCTCTTGAGGTTCCCAAGCGGGTCGTGGAGCGGATGCTGGACGCCGTTAACTTCTTTCAGCAGCCTTGAGGAGAAGAACGGTGGAGCATCGATGTTGAGTGCATTGAACTCTACCGGCTGCTTCGTCTTGCTGATGGCTTTGTCGAAGCTGTTGGAATTCCCCAGCGTGTGCTCCGGCTTTGTCACGCTGTTTAGTCCGCCGGTAATGGTGTTGGCGTTCTCGTCGCCGAACCGGTCTCGTGGCGGCAGCGGTGGGTAATCAATGCAAGGCTGCGGCTGCCAAATCGAAGAAGACCCCAGGAACGCTTCGAAGAGCCAACTCTGATCGATCCGATCGTGCCCTGGATAGCGCAGGAGCTTGGCTTCGAGATCCCGGAGCATCTCCTGCGCCCTCTCGTAGGCCTTCAGATGCGAGTCCGCTCCTCTGATGTTGTCTATGACCGCAGGCTTCACCTGCTTCAACGTGTCTTTGGCCTCGGCAATCCGGCCCTGCTGCATTAAACATATGCCGAGGTTGCACATCTTGTTGTTGTCGGGACCGATCAGGAGGGCTCTCCGGTACGCCGCCTCTGCTTCGACGTAGTTCTCCCTCTGCATTAGAGCCCATCCCAAGTTCCCCTGCCATTTCCGTGCATTACTGTTAGTACAATTGATCATTTTCCATCAGCCTTGCAGCCGAAAACGAGTAACGAGAGGACTCACCAGAAGTCTTGTGGCTTCTTGTTCGATAGAGACCTGGAATTTCCTCCCCTGCGAGCGAGCGGTCTTCGTGCGCTTCCCGTTGAAGGCCAGTCCTTGTTGGATGAGCTGCAACTTATACTTCAACAGGCCTATTTGATCGTCCAACCTTCCACATCTCTGCAGACACATTTGATTGCTTAGCAGATCGGTTACAGTTTTATATAAATCACAGGCAGATCAAGCAGAATGACTAGAGCACCTTGTACAAGTCGAGGAGGATGTTATCCAGTGACTCCTGGGCCTGTTCAGAGCACCGGCTCCTCAGAGACTTGATCGCCTCGATCGCTTCCTCTGCCCGATTCTGCTGCTTCATCACGATAGCCATGTCCTTGAGTGCGCTGTCGACGCGGTCACCGGCGTTGATCGCAGCCCAAAACAACGCGATGGCCTTCTCAGGATCCTTGTCCACCAGCTTTTCCCCGAGGAAAAGAAACACAAATCAATAATCTGAAAGCACAAACCCCAACATGCACATCTGCTACAAAAGGATGCACTAAGCGTACCTGAACCCTCTTCGCCCGGACGTAAGGGGTGTCGCCGACGGGGACCTTGTGCTGGACGTGGAAGGAGTCGGTACGCGGTCCTGCAACCGGCTTGATCGGCGAGCAGGGCGCTGACTTGCATGGCCTAATGCAGGCGGAGGGAGCATGCATCGTCCAGGCGTCCTGCATCATCTTTACAGCCTATTAGTAATGGAGTCAGTGCTATCAGGGCCGAAGCAATGGTGGCAGCAGTTCCTTCTTCTGGTCTTCCTCTCTCTTTCACTCTGCTTCAGAAAGAGTGATGGAGGGTATTGTCGAGTGACGAAGCAGAGAGAAAGAGAGATCGGGATGAGGAGGGAAGAAGGTGGAAGAGGGCGAATGGAATGGAAGAAGAGAAGGGGAGGAGAGGTGTTAATAATGGCGTGAGAGGAGGAGGAGGAAGAGGAGTGAGGGAGGCAGAGAGAGCAAGCACTGTTTTGGAAGGGAAACGATTCGACCGTTGGGGGTACGCCGTTTGAACTGAAAAAGTAGCCGTTGGAGTAAACCCACATTAACGCAGAGAAGCGATGGGAAGTGCTAAAAAAAATGAAAAAAAAAAATAAATTAAATTAAAACGAACAATTTTTTACTTAAAAAAACGCCAATATTTTTGTAGCCCAATGTTATGCATAAATAAACATAGAGCTCATAGTAATTTTTTTCAGCCCAATGATATGCATAGTTTTAAATATTTAAAATTAAATATTCGTAATGAGTATTCCAATTATGTTTATGCATAAATCTAGACTAAAATGTGTCTCAAATTATTTATATCAAAATATGAATTTAATGGATGTATATCTTATTTAAGTAGGGTATATGACTGTTGGAGATAAAATACGTGATTAAAAAATAAATAATTTATTTAATATTTATATTTTTTAATCACAGATCTGAGATTCGAAAGATAAAATATATATTATATCATACTTAAATAGAAGAAAAACTGCACAAAGGGGACCAAGTTGATATGAAAAAAAAGTAATAAAACAATTATAGATACTTTAATCCGTTGATCACTTCGATTTAATTCCCTAATGGTGTGCACTTCGTTAGATTGAATTTATCTTCTACAATAAGACTTCTCCTATTATGATTTGCATCCAAGCTTTTCCGGGCAAAAACAAAAAAATGTTTTCCGTCATTTGGGAACCTTAATTGCAATCAATTATTGTGGACGGGAAAAAAAGATAATATCTCTAAGTAGGTCTCATTCCACACATGAAAGATATCTATTGGGCCCATAAACACATTTAAGGCTCGAAAAATGAATCCATCAAAGTGTTAGGAGTTTCCACTCTTATTTTCTCTCCTTGATCAATCCGCCTAAACTTGTTTTTATGAAACATTATCAACTTTCTATAGAAGAAAGTTTTCTTTCATAATTTCATAATGATCATATAAATTCATAAAATATCTTTTTATAATAATGGCAATTTTATAATTTATTATCTACTCAATTTGAATTGATAAGAGAAATTGTCATATCCTTCTACGTACCTCTTGAAAGTTTTCCATGTTTTTAATCTTTTTTTTTCTCTTGAGTCATATCTTCATTTATTCTAACAACCCTTTTTCCCATCTTCACCTTTTCTACATAGCAAACGAAAAAAAGAGTTGCTTCTCTCTTTTATTTTTTTAAGAGTGGATTCATTAAGGAAGATGTAACGATCCAGAAGACCACTCCGTCACGTGGCAAAATGCCCTTTTGGGTGCGCTATGATATTATATTTATTTTGACTTAAAAATTGACTAATTAGACTTGATCAACTAAAATACGGAATAGATAAAAACTTTAAGTAGTCCAAACATTCTTTCAATAACATAAAAAAAATATGTGAAAGTCTTACATCAATAAATATCTCAAAAGTCTGACTAGAACAACTCAATAAGAAAGACCAAAAGAAGAGACACTAAGGATCACTAGACATATGCAAAGTCAGTCATCACGAGCATCAGTCACTGCATGCACCATCAGCATCATGTATTTCAGACTATCTGCATGATCCAATACAGGAAAGAGAAGTATCCATGAGCTATGAAGCTCAATATATAAGCAATCAATAAATAAGCATGACATGATAAATAAAAAGTAACATTAATAAGCTAATAATAAAATCAAAAGATCAATTATTTCTTTCCTTAATTTTCTTACATTTCTTATTTATCATCTTGTCATCTTGATCATCATCTTTAACTTTACATCATTTTAACATCTTATATAACATCATCTTTCATCTTTTATAGCTTAGCATCTTTGAAAACTTGATATCTTTCATAACTTAACATATGTTATAACTTCATTGTCTTTCGTAACTTTGCATCAGGAGTGAGTTATGGCCATGACCAAACATCAATCACTCTGAGCATACATTATATAAAGAGTGAGCTATGGTTGTGGTCAAACATCAATCACTCTACATCATCATTATTAATCATCTTACTTTTCATACTTCATCATTAAATTCTCATCATCAATCAATGATCATCATTAATAGCCCTAATGCCTCTAATGCAGTAAGCAAATGCAATATTTAGATCAAATGATTATCTTTGTTATTTTTTATTTATCGCATTAGTGCCTTTGAAATGACTTTGAGAATTGCTTTGATGACTTTGAATTGCTCATAAGTCTTGAAGGTCTCACCATAAGTCAATGGAGGTGCATAAGCCATGACCAACATAGGATGCTCGAGAAATTCTTTCGTTGCAAGACGGGGAGAAACCAAACAACCAGAACTGGGTGACAACTGCCCTACCCGTCCTATCTTAAACATCATTGGGAGTCCCAAAACTTAGCGATATATGACGACCTCAACATTTAATTAGGTGAAGCATGGTGATCAATTATCTTGTCCACATAATTAGATCATTAATCATTAGAACATAATCATCATTGCATCATTCCAGCAGTGCTAACAAAGGCCATGTCGGACACGAACACAGACACGGTCCGTGCTTGAAACTGGTCGTTATCTCGTCGACAGTCATTTTAGTGGGTCGACGCGGGTCGTATAAAGTAAAGACACGATCTATTTTCATCTTCCATCATCTTATCAACATTAAATAAAATAAACCTCTTAGGACAAAGCGCCGTGTTCCGACTGTGTCCGATCTTTCGATGCGGGTTGCGTCATCCTTTATTTCTTAATACAATAATCACGCGTTTGGACAACGCGACAGTGTCGTCAACTCGGTCCATTTTCACAGTCGTGACACTAGGGCATTTGTTCCTCTTCTTCGGCGACACAGACCATGTTCGGTTAAAGCGGGTCGTGTTCATCTTTCTCATTACATTAAATTCGTTTAACCCGAACACGCGTCTGGCGTCGGGGTGATGTCAGTCGAGTTCGGCAATCAGTCGTATCCGTTCTAAACGGTCGGCATTAGGGTTTCGGACAAGGACGCAGTTGTATTCCAAGGCGGAACTCAGACCGTATCCTAGCATAACAGGTTTGTGTCGGCGGACGCAATCCATGTCCAGGGTGGACGCGGGTCGTGTCTCGCCAACTTTATAGGCAAACGCCTACGACGCGACGTCATTTCGACGAACGCAGGTAGTGTCGGGTGTGACGCGATCTGTGTTTCGTCGTCGTGTTCTTAATTAAAATATTAATTGTTGCACAAAAATTACAGAATAGATTTTGGCCGAATTACTTATTCATCTAAGTGATTGATCATACAATAAACAATCTAATAATCATGTGAAATCATCTTCTTCTAGCATAAATCCTAGCATGCAATTTATTTATCATGAGAAACTTATCTATTGGGATCGCCTAGTTATATGCCGAATCCTGTAGAGTTGTTCTTCGATCTTTAACGACGTCCTTTTGATCTTCTCTACTGCTCCTGATCTTCTTCATGTTCTTCTAGAGATTTGGGCATAGTTCTAAAATGAGAGAAGGGAAGAGAGAAAGAGAGGGAGAAAAATCTAGGAGAGAGAGACCATACTTAAAGAGAGAAAATCTGACTGCTAAGACTTTGGAGAGAAAATAAAATTATGAGGATTCTCTATGATCTTATTTATAAGTATAGAGATTAGAGTTTCCTAGTTTAATTCAAATTCAAATTTAAATTGAGATTCAAAAATGCTTTAAATATTTGAATTTAAATTATGAACTCTCTATTTGAATTTAAATTTTGAGATTAAAATATTATTATTTTAATCAAATTTGAACTGCCATTTGGAAGTCTCTAAATACGGGTCATATTCTGCCAATGCAGCTCGTATTGGTCTCAGGTAGAAGATTTAATCTAGTGAGAGTTTTTTTTATCTAATTGTTATGTTTTAGGGTCTAATAAAAAAGTATTTGGATGTAATATGAAATATATCTCTTATTTAATTTAGTGATCACATATTATCCGCTGAAAAATGAATTTATCCATGAATTCTTTCTTAGAATTCAATATTAAAAATTCATGAACGAGTTCTTTTTAAAGGAGATTGAATGTAATATCTCAAATGTAAGGTGGGTTCTACACCACACTTAAAAAAGGACACCCATTGGATGCATAAACCCACAAAAGCATGAAAAATGAACACACCAGTAATATTATAAATTTCTAAATACATATTTTCTCCCATTCCTTGGTCAATTTGCTTTGAGCTTTTTCTCCAAACATATAAAACATGACTGGCTTTCTATGGAGAGGTTTTTCTCTCAAAATTCCATAATGATCATATAAATTCATAAAATCTTCTTTGCTTACAATTATTATAATTATATATATATATATATATATATTCAGTATCCAATATGAGTTAGATAAAGGAGATTGTCCTATCCCTACATACCTTTTGAAAGGTTTTCATTTTCTTAAATTTTTTCTTTACCTCTTGAGTCATATCTTCATTTCATTCGAACAACCTTTTTCTCCATGGTTAACTTCAAGCTCTTCTCCATTAGAGCAATTTTGAGCAGAAAATTTCTATAACACTAACTGTTCTCTAAAAGGACAAATTGATCAAAGGAGAAGCCAAATATTGAATGTTTTCTTCTCTAATTGGTTATTTTGGAACTCAATCGATGAGTATTTACTATTTAGGTGTGATATGGAATCCACCTTCTACTGTTATATTTTGAAAATATATTTAGTATGCATGCAAAATTCAGTTTAGCACGCAAAATTGATTAACTTTTTTTTATTTTTTTAATGATTATCGATATTCAAAGTTAATGCAATAAAAAATAGAATTTTAATTGTTAACCTATTTCTTAATAGTGTTTTTAGAGTTTAAACTCTAACCTATCAACTTTCTTATTCTAATTTTTAGGTTAGTGTTTTTTACTAATTTAGAATATATATTATGAATGAACCAAGTTTGATGGAAATAAAAGGTCTCATAGTCGATCCGAGCTAATAGTATCAAATTCAATTCTCAAAATTATTAATTTAATTAAAAAATATTATTGTGCTTTGTATCATTACTCTTAATTTGTCATATACTAATTGAAGGTCCAAGTGGTTACTTATAAATTACAATTATTGTGGATGCAACATTACGTGGTGCCACATGGAGAGAGCATTTGTTTTTCCACTGATCCAATGCATACATGGTGATAAAAAAAATGAAATCTATGTTAGTTCAAAGAATGTTGAACAAATCCGATAAGAAAGAAGCAAATTGATGATTGCTATATACGACCATTGAACCTAATGCCCGTCGCATATTTAGATACCAATTCATGTTCCATACAAGACAAGGACATGAAACAATTAGACACTTCATTTATGCATCCCCATAGATCGTTAATTATTGAATATACCATATTTTTTACTAATTTACCATACCTCATTTCAAATTAAATTAATGACCATTAATATTTTTCTTAATACTAACAAAATAGAAAATCCACAATAATTCACCTAATCTCAATCTGAAATATAATTCTTCTGCCTCTCCTTGTAATAACTTTGTGGACTTCTAAAAGAGTTCACTCAACAAACTGTTTGGTGAGCTGAACAAACAAAGTAAGTGTTTCTCGCCTTCCTGGAATTGGGATCATATCATATGGGAACAGATTTGACCAGTTGACTCCCACCACTCATGTATTAGATTAGAATACGACGATAATTATATTAAAATTAAGGGATAAATCACGAATTCGAATCTCTGTATCAATATTTCTTTAAAAAAAAATTTATTTTTTAGAATCAAATTAATCAGATGCTAATAACTTTGAATCATCGATCCGTCTAATAATGATGGATGGGTTCATCGAAAAAAAAAATGAAAGAGATTAGAACAAGACATCCAAAGGCCTTCCACGAGAGTACAAAGTTCAGATCAATACGAAGCCAAGTGTTCGGCTCTCTCCATGTTATTGGCCTGCCTAATTCCTAATGATTCCAAGTGAGTTAGGGAATCTCTTTAAAAGAATTCCCTTTCTGAATTGAAATTCAATTTAAGGGAATACTAAAAGGTAACAAATATGTTTATATGTGTTACCTAATATTATATAATATTTCTTTTCACCTTTTATTCGACATATTTTATTAATGAGGTCTTTGATGATGCTCAAAAATATAATTCTAAACATAGTAAATCACCGAAAAGATTCAAAATATCTACGAGTTCTTAAAAAATCGTAAAGAATCTCGTATCAACCGAAGATGTTAAATAAATGAAGAAAATAATGCATAAGACCGTATTTTCGTTAAACTCTTAACTAATTCACAATTATGATATATACCAAAAAGTTAGTGATACTTTCAAAATTAGATTTAATATTATAATACATCTTTATTATAATGCATTCATTATTATTCCACCAATTAACTACTGCATAGTTAGTTTTTTTTTATTATCACTGAATCTTGCCTTCTATCATAACATAATTTTGTTAATGAGATAAAAAAAAAAGTATATATAGTTGGAGAGAGGTGGTGGCGGTGGATTCCTTTACTACGAGCTAAGTGTGGAACATGTGGCCAAACCTTTATGCCCACAGCTGGTGAAAAGATGATGACAAAAAAAGATGGCCAAACCTAACACTTTCCCTTAGTTCACAAGAGTATGGAGAAAAACTTGGAAAAAAAATACACACATGCTCTCTCTGCAATCACTATCTTTCTAATACTTTATGCTTTCTCTGCATTTTGTGAGCTTGGAAGAAGATTGGCTTGTTGAATTAACAATTTCTAATACAATTGTTAAATGGACATGTACAAATTGTAAGTTTAATATGTAAAAGGAAAAAAGAGAGAGAACAAAAGAAGTTAAAATATATAATTGGAGAAGTTATAAAAATTTGAATGTGGCAATTGTTTTGTTGATGGTCACCTAAAAATCATAGGCAGGAAGTTGATGCTCTGTACCAAGTAGATAACTACTTTCTTTTTTTTATGCTGTATTTGTAAGTTTCAAATCCCTATCAACAGCTCAGGAATTCCACAAGGGTTGCATTTACTTATTGACTATGGAGATAGAAGGCTTTTATGTTTGTCCACCTAACCAAACTAACTAACGCTTTTGAGGAACACATCCATGGGCGCCGAATCTTTCATTAGTAGATAAAAAAAATACTCCTTAAAATTCAAAATTACATATCAAACTTTGATATACTAATATTTTTGTTCTAAATTAAATTATTAAAATTTATTATTTTTTTCTGGGTTGTGTCAAAAAACGAGTGATCCAGAAGAATTATGCATATACGTCCTTGGAGATCACACAAGTACTAGAACATGTATCACGAACAAAATGCAAAGAGTGGTTTGGGGGGAAAACATTTTAACTAAAATTTTATTATGCAGAATCAACTAACTAATTTCTCTTTTCTTCCTTTTATACTGTACATAAAAAATATCTTAGAGTGGACGTCCAGTGGTTGAGCAAATGTGCGTCCATTGATCGAGAGATCAATGAACCGGACAATCGGTGGTCGATCGCACGGGCGCGGACGTCCGATATCAAAATGCACGGGCGTCCCTTGATCGAGATCAATGAAGCGAACGTCTGATATCAAACGCACAGGCTTCCATTGATCGAGATCAATGGAGCGGACGTCCGGAGGTGAATCAAGTGGGCGTCCATCAATGGAGCGGACGTCCATTGATCGAGAGATCAATGGAGCGGACGTCCATTGATCGAGAGATCAATG
>LTAE01002819.1:4017-41250 GCA_001647135.1 Pontederia paniculata | reverse complement strand
TATATTAATCTTACGCTTACTCATTACTTGTGCTACCTCAAAACGCTTTCCATTTAGCGTCCCAATGTTCCAAGAGCCTAATCTGATCTTACTCTCATGGACTAGCTTCTTCAGCCGCCTCCGTCCATTAGAGTGCGGTAGCCTTTGCTCATTTAACACTGCATTCAGGCGAGGATGCAGCGGCTCTTGCTCTCTTATCATTGTACTTGAGTCATACAGCGCGTTACTTACGGGTAACGACCTAGCATTAGCGCAATGTATTCGTTGATCCATGTTCATTAGATTCGACAAGGTTTTACGTTGGCTGTCGAGGCCTAACACAACCCTCCTCCTTTATCCGGGCTTGGGACCGGCTATAAACATAGGCGAAGTTTAGAAGCCAATGAATATACAAGCATAATTTCATAAGAAATATGACACCACAAACAGAAAAGGAGAGGAAACAATCCTACCTCTTTGGCAAATGGCAAGAAAGAAGAGTAGTATGAAGTAAATTTGCACTAGTTCATAGACATCAGAGCAGCTTCAGATGTCCGATAATTCGGTGGAGGAAATATAGAAAGCAACAAACATCATACATACATAGAAAAACAACACAATAGATATTCTAAATCCATGAGATTTCTATACAAGGCTCATAACGATGTGTAAACTCACTGGTGCATCATCAGATATCACCTAGTATTGTATGATCTAGCAACTGATGAGAAAGATTACATACTAAATTTGACATGAAGCACAACTAAAAAGACCAGTATTGATTTGCCGCTCAACGATCAGCATTAATTCCAAAGATGCGAACCTTGTGCATGTTGGGAAACTTGGCAACCACCAGAATGAAGACAGCAAATGTATTCAGGAAAAGCATAGGGTTTTGGTAGTCAGTTGTGTGTGATGCTATCAAGTACCTGAAGACATTGAAAAGAAATTACAGAAAGAGGATGTACGAAGATTCAAGAAATAATCAAATGCAAATGGTCACAGAAGGCAGTAGCAACATTAGCATCTTAAGTTATTAAATTGGACTAACCAGAGGATAGAAGTCTATATAACAAAAACAAATATGTGCCAGACAAAAACAAGAACAAGTTTCCAGCATACAATTGTTATCAGTTACAATATTTGAGGCTATTACTATGATTAAAGATCAGTTGCACATGAAATTATAGTAACAAGAGAATGCAAGTTTTCAGCATATATTTAGTAACAAGATGTAATAGTTTGCATACATCTGTTGACGATATGGTAGCGAAATAGATTACTTTATCATATATTTCCTATAACACATAAATACAGCAAGCTAAAGTTAACTTAAAACTTACAGGAGGACTGGAACACCTGATATTATCTACCTACTGTGCATCTGTCATACTCACAAGAAAATAAATAACAATCCATATGCATATGCCAACTCTTCATATGTGCTTAAATATTGACACGGTGAAACTTGTTCGCCAGCTCTCAATGCCTAAACATCAATTCCTAGACAGCAAGATGAGTTGAAAAGAAAAGAAGAAAAGCTCTGAGTTCAGATTAGAGAAACCCTTTGATGACCAAGAAAAGGCCTTTGACACAATCATGCCAGTTCATCAGTACACATAAAAGTATTGTGAGGCAACTAATTTCAGCAAATACATTTTTTTTAGAAGAGCAAATACAAGTTTTAATATTGAATATGATAGGAATACTGCAATCAAAGCATAAGCATAAAACATCTCAAAATACAAAATGACTCCAGGAAATGTCATACAAACTCGTGAAGACTATGGTTATCAGAAATGCCAGAAAATAATCATCAGCGTGTACATACAACATACTTGGAAACAATGCTTCTACATTTCTGCCTGCAGTGGGTAAACTGCAAGACATACAGGGCAAACTGCACAAATTAATGAACAACCTTTATTGTATTTTAAATGTATACCTGACATTATTTCTATCAAAATACATGCTCTATAAATTGTCGGTCAAAGTTGCATTTGCCATGGCTGTCAATTTGACTAGTTTAATTGGTAGATGATATTCAAAGAAATAAATTACTTTCCATGTCGTAATTTGTTGAAGGATGGTAAATTACAAATCAATGATGTTATGAAATAGTAGGATCACTAGTTTTAGTAGACTTACAACACTTTCTGCTTAATCAGAGCACTCAAGCACTCTACCAAGAGATGTCTAATAATGATAGCAAACAACATCTAGTGACCAAAAACTTGTTTTTTGTTTTGTACGCTGTTCTATCTGTTCATCTTGTTTAGCATTGTAGTCTGATAAGAAAATATATAACATGTTTTGGTAATAGCTAAATTATATAGAATAAGAGTAACTTATGGGCCTTCTACCCATGGTCATTGGCCTTTAGATATGGACTTTAGCATAGCCCATTAGTTTAGTTCCTAAAATTAGATTTCCATGTTATGATTGTCTAGGTGCTTGAAACTCTATACAAACCCCCATATGGTTGTATGAGAGACAAATGCTTTGATGAATGAAAATTGTTACTCTCTAATTATTCCTTAAATGGATAACTTAGTCAATTGGTATCAGAGCAAGATCGTTTTTGATCCGAATCAAACGGTTGCTATAAAGAAAACTAATTAAAAGGAACTAATGAGCTATGCTAAAGGCACATATCTAAAGACCAATGACCATGGGCAGAATGCCTGTAAGTTATTCTTGTTTTACATCAATCTAAAGTAATTTTTTTAAGTTATTTCTTCACGTGATGAGGAATGGAAGTGCGTGCCTCCTTATTCTGACATTGATGGTTGCAGAGAAAAATTGTTTGATGCTTCTAATAAGGAGAGTTATTATGTTTATCAATTGATTCCGAAGGTTTCAAAAATTCTCACATGGGCCTCATCATCAACATATGTTCATCTATTTGATCAATTATTCCCCTGTTGTTGCTGCTTGGACTAAAGATGTTGACTTCGGACATGTTGATGTTATTTTTCGATGCTTGTAGCCCCTTCTCACTCGTTGGAGTCAAATTTTTCTCAGCCAAGGAAAATTGATGTAGAACAAGAATAACTTATGGGTTCTTCCCATAGTCATTAGTATGTAGATATGAGCCTTTAGCATAGTCCATCAGTTTAGTTCCTTTTAATTACTTTTCCTTTTATTAAGTTCACATGTTATGATTATATTAGTGTTTGAAACTCTATATAAACCCCCCATATGATTGTTTGAGATATATGATTTGATGAATGAAAATTATTATTCTATGGTTATTTCATCACTAATGCTATATCAGTGAATGATTGTCTCCTAACAGCCCACATTTTGTTCTTGCATACGTGATATTTTGAGGTACAATGTCATCTCATTAAGTTTTTAATAAATGAGTCTATTAAGAAACAAAGTGATTTTGTTCATTATGCCCAAACAAGTACCTTAGATTAATAGGAAGAAATAGTCCATATATTTATAACTTCACTATGAACTCTTCTAGAAAAAAAAACTTCCTCATAAACTTCCAACCTCCTCTCTTATAAACCAGTTATCTTTGAACACGAAAAGATGATAAAAGAAACTAGATTCAGCTCAGTTTTAAAGAAATTCATCATTAAATCCAAAACCACAAATTGCAATATTTAAACATTGAATGCATATTTCCCTAAAAAAACACTGATGGTAAGAAACAAGACTGGAAAAGTAAACATAAGTTTTTTATAAGAAAAGTAAAGATAAGCTATATAAACTTTATTAGGACTGACCTACAGACCTTAGATATGTCATCCTGACATCTAAAGATCATTAGAGCTTTCTATTATGAATTATTGACTGACCTATAGACCTTAGATACGACTTTTGCATCCCTGACATCTAAGATCATTAGCATTTTCATTACCCATAGGTCTTGGAAATGAATACCAATAAGTTTTTTTTTTTCTCAAAAGCATTGTTCAATAAAAAAAGCCACCATTGAGCTTTCAAACACTCTGTCACTTGTCAAAAACCTGCTACACCTCATAAGCTTGTCCTCCCTCTCTTCTATTGTTTTCCCTACGTAGATCTGTAAGATCTCAAAGATCTGGTAGATTCTGTGAGTTCTTGTTCACTGCAGACTGTGGGGACAAGGTAGATGACTGTGTCAGGATGTATGATGACAGTGACAAAATGACAATGATTTTCGGGACTCCTCCAACCCCCAAAGATCTTTCACAAGTAGCTGTGATGACAAGAATCTGTGACGATAGTGAGAACATTGTATGTGGGAGTATGAGAGGTGAGGGACCAGTCGTCAAGGCTGAAAGTTACAATAATATTTTATCATTTATGACACAGCAGGGGTTGCAAAGATGAGAGTAAGCAGGCGATGAGGCGAGGCGAACTACGAATAAACAATCCCGGGATCCACTGAGAACCTTAGGCCACGTTTGGATTACGGGTTAGGGGTGGATGTGAAGGGTTACTAATGGATGGATTAAGAAGGGTTATTATAACTCATGTTTGGATATTTTATTTTTTAATAGTATAAAGGTTATGGAGGGTTATGACAACCCTTAAAGCCACCATATTTCTATTCCACCGATTTGGTGGATTTGGATGGGTTAGACTTTTTATTCCGAAGTTACCCTTAGTCTCATGTACTATTTTAAATTATTTTTATCACTTTTTAATACATGCAAGCAAAGATCCTATAGTTCTTTCATCCATTATCATTTATTTTTATCCAAACATATGCTAAAATAACCTTTCTCAACCCATGAATTTTCAACCCTTCTTAACCATCTTCAACCTATCCATTATCATCCCTTCATCACTAAACATCAAACAAAGCCTTAGAATCTACCAACGAGATTTGCAAGTCGTTTGCTTCAATTTTATAAGAAAAATAATTGCTCTGGAATCCGCCAAAGTTTTTCGAAATCCACCGAACTCATCATGAATCCTTATATAGAGTTTTATAGATAAAATTTGACCCTAAGAAAAAGATCTAAAATAACTAACAAATCCTCCTAAGATAACAAAAGAAAAACTAGATAATAATAATAATAATTGTAACTAATAAAATCTTTTAAACTAACAATATTTGGTGTTACATCAGACTTTTCTTCAAAAACGTCTGTCCTTGAATTTGGATTGATGTGCGACGGTGTAACTCAGATGAGATGCGGCTAACTGTTTGACGAATGCGATGTAGAAGGGTGCATGAACATCTTTTTATTTTTTTTCATGATTAAAACCTAAGATAACTACAGGTTCGATTAACCTACTTTGATACCACTTAGACACGGCAAGGATTGCGAAGATGGGGATAGGCAGGCGATGCAAACAACAAACAAGTAATCCCGGAATCCACTGAGAACCTTGGAATCCACTAAGGATGTCAATCTACAAGTGGTCTACTTCAATTTGATAAAAGAAATAATTGCTCTGGAATCCACCAAAAGCATCATAAATCCGCACAATAAAAGAACATGAAGTTCAATTTAAGAAAATATTCAAAGTCTAATTTTATTCATATCAAAGAACTCTTATATAGAGATTTCCAGATATAATTGACCCTAACAAAAAAATCTAAAATAACTAACAAATCCTCCTAAAATAACAAAAGAAAAACTAAATAATAATAATCCTAACTAATAAAATCTTTTAAACTAAGAATATTTGGTGCTATATCAATTTAATTGGAGGAAATCATTAAAATGATTTAATTTGGCATGTTTTACATGGGTTTTTTTCTTTTTGAGATGTTTTTCCATTGAGGAAAAAATGACGACCAACAAATATTAGGTTATCCTGCTACGTTAAGTGTAGAAGGACCATACATATGAGACCATAAGGCTAAATAGTATGCTGTCCAAAAGACACAAAAAGAGACCACTATGTCCCTCCTCATTCCCAAGTAAAAATATGATATAATAAACAGTATTCTTTGATTAGTAACTCGAGTCCCCAAATAACATTGTTCCATTGGAACTGCATGGCCCATACCACGGCTAAAAATATTGTCCAATGATATTAAAGAAGAATCTACTTCGTTCTGAGTCTCTTGCTTGAAGTTCCTCCAAAATCGCTTTGGTGAGAATGAGTGTATCCAATCACATGTAGATGTCGTCCACACCTGAATTGTTGAGCATCCGAAAAATAGGTGTGCACTGTCTTCATTAAATATCAAATATTAACTGCAGCTAACATCTTCTCTTGGTTATCATCTCACTTTGTGAACTCTAATGAGTACCTTTCTTTAGCAATCTACCTTCAGTAGTTTTTAAGCTCCTTAAATGACCATGTCATCACTCCTAAATCATCATCAATCTCTGAATTATCTTCCCTCAATAAAATATGTTCAAAGGAGATTCACTTGTTCCAAAGATCACTTCCAATTATCCCTCCATGAGCTATCACAACGAGATCCTGGAATGCTATCAATGAGGAAAAGATTGGTCACTGCTGGTTGCATAATGCAGAGGAGTGACATCCATCCACCATGGAAGGCATCTTTGGATCTAGACCGATAAGAAGCCTATGATTGCCCCCTATCCAAAGACAAAGCAGAACCTCGGGAATGACATTGCCATGATGCCTCCAGAAAACTATTCAGGCCTCCAAAAAGAGAAGCAAGTCGAACTCCAATGTCATTGAGAAATAAGGTCTGAGCATGAGAAGCACATTACTACTCACCCTTAGAAGGATGAGTCAGCCACTACATACCCACACCCTTGATCTCTCATGACGATTCTCGGTCATAAGATGCAAACGAGATCAAACTACACGAGTCATCTTTAGCACCTATGATATGATCAATCCACTTCGATAGGAGAACCTAAGTCATTCTCCGAAGGTTGAGATCCCTTAAAGCCCCTGGATGTGGCACGAAAAAATCACTCCATCCCACTTAGGGTCTGTTTGGTTCAACACTTAGGAAGGGGAAGGGAAGGAAATGGACTGGAAGGGAAACTAGGGGAAGGAAATGGAAGAGAATGGAGGTGAAACAATTAACCTTGTTTGGATGATATAACTAAAGGGAAGGGAAGGGAATTATAGTTTTTGTTGGATGAATATATCCTAATATATGTGTTTATAAATTTGAATTACATATGAATAAAATTGGAAGTGTAGTTTAAATATTTCTTTCCCCTCCTTTCCACTCCAATTTGGGGTTGAAAGAAAAATGGACATTTGGAGGGGAATGAAGGTAAATGGAGGAGATATTCCCCTTCATTCCCCTCGGTTAAAAACACAACCAAACGAAGTTAATCGATTAACCTCATTTCTCTTCCCCTCATTTACCCTCCGTTTACCTCTAACCAAACAATAATATATTCCCGAAAGAATTAATGTGCTCCTCTACCTAGTTCAAAATGCAGAAGGCATACATGAAATTGTTGAAATTTCCAATAACATTCCTACCATATGAAAGTACCCAGGAATTTCATCCCTGCAACCTACACTCAACTTTATCCACCAATGGGGTCCAATTACTAGAATACAAGTTTTAAATTTACCATATTAGGATGTTTTGTTCTAAATTAGGAAGAAACCCAAAGTAGATGATAACACCAACATCTCAACATCTCCCTTATTGCTCGATTTAGGAAGAAACCCAAAGTAAATGATAACACGAAGTTTAATGCAATCTCCTCTCTAAAAAAAAGTTTAAAGCAATCAATCTCCTCAGAAAACATTAAAAAATAAATAAATTGTCTTATTATCATCAATGTTAAAAATAGTCTGATACTTGCTAGTACTAGCCAACCACGTTGAAACCTCAAAAAGATGTCATTCTTACAGCTTCCTATTATCTAGTTATGTGTTCAGCTCAGCATCATTGACAGCAATATGCTAATTTACTATTACTCCTGCAGTTATTTCGACATTACCTTGTTAGTTCAAGTGGTTTGATGACTTAAGGAACCATAAATTAGGTGTTAATGATACAACATCAAACTATCATAATGTATTACATTCGGAATGACCTGGAAGAAGCAAGTAAGCAAACATAAGGCACAAACCAATAATACAAAATATAATAACAGCAGAGGACATCAACATCATTGACAAAACATAAGGCATAAAGTACAAATAATTATGCTGAAATCCTTTGATTAATATTTTGCTTAAAATCCTGGTAATATACTGATCCGAATCACATCTCATCAGCATGTCTAACAACGGAGAACTTTTTATGCAAAAAATATTAATCATTCAATTACTTATTACTGAAAAATGTTGTAGTGAAACCATAAGAGCAGTTCATTGACAATTGAAAACTTGACATAAAGAAATTGCAAATCAATATTATGTTCTGCAATGCAGTAACTAATGAATTGCAGTTCAGTAGTTAAAAGGAATTGCAATGTCAGATTCATGGAAGAAAAAACTCACAGGACAACAGGAACAACAGTCAAAAACTTCCTATTGCGAGTTAGCTGCTTCCCATTGTCCATTTGCTCCCACCAGGTCAAAGCGTTGTAGACGCCCTGGTCCTCGGCAAAAGGTGTGCCCTTTTTCCAGTGGAAAAATTGATAGGTGATCTGAGTATGAACCTCAATGTAAACCCCACGCTTTGAACTATGATTCTATTAATCAACTACTTAGCTAGAAGATTTAAAAGAACATATTTTTTTTCCTCTTTTAGCAAAGATCAACTAGAATTTAAGGCCCAGAACAAGAAAATGTGGCCCCTTTACCACATAACAGGGAACTATACATAGTGCCAAATGAAAAGAATTGAAAAAGGATAACATTTTTACAAAGATCTAAACGGACGGAGGTCGAGAACGAGTAACCCAAAAAAAAAAAAAAAATCGTTCCTTTTACCGCGAAATGGAAGAGGTTGACGACGGTCCATGCCATCCCGGGCGTGCAGCCGAAGACGGACAGCACGAGGAGCCAGGCCAAGAAAAGGATCAGGATGTAGGTCGTCCACACGCCGGGGTACATGAACCACTCCGTGTTCTTGTTCAGATCGAGCGGCGGCTCCGCCCGCACGTAGAGCTTCGCCATCGCTGCTCTCTCCTTGATGCCGCTTCCCTTCTGCTTCCGCGGAGGCCTCACTTTCGATTCCGATCCGAGGATTTGGAGAAGGCGGGGGATTTGGGATTTTGTAGTGGTTTTGAAGGAAGAGGAGGAGGATTTTTTTGTTGTTGTTGCTTGTTGCAGCTCGTGGTCTCCGATGGCGTCTCGACGTATTAGAGACGGGTTATATAAATATAATAAAATAAGTAATAAACGAACATATTAAATTAAAGATATTATTTAATAAATCAAAGTTTGTATCGTCACATTCGCCCAAATATCGAATTAATCATATGCTAATAACCCTAAAAATCGATTTAATAAAATATCTAAATTAATGGATAATATAATTTAAATAGTAGGTATATAACGCATGATCTTATTATATAGTTTGCTCAATATAATACGGTAATATCTTCACCTTTTCCAAAAAAACTTTTCGAAAGAATAAAATATGTTGGCTCAATATATCTGAATATATTATTTTTATGGGGTTCAACAGAACCAAAATTGCGAACTTAATTATGAACAATGGACTTAAAATTTCTCAAATTATTTAATTATGTATCAATTAATTAAAATAGTTCTTAATACAATATTACATAAAGATTATTTAATATAAAAATTGAATTACTTTTTGCTCGAGCTACTCATAATCTTTCGGCCTTAATTTATTATTTGAATAAATCAAAGTTGTGGATATCCACAATTTAATTTAAATCTAATATAGACGATTAATTAAATAGACTGAGTATGACCATTACATGTGAGCTCACTCGATCGAATTTTTCAATATAATTGAAGTTTAAAAGATGGATACACAAGTAAAGATTCCTCAAGCAAAATTTTATTTATGTCTACTGTCCAAGACGTGCATCATATTAATCATATATATGAGACAATTATAAAAATTAACCCATAAGTACATCCACAAAAAAACGCTTATGATCATAATAATACGACTCGCATTATGCAGAAAAGAGTGTGTGAATTTATTTTCATATTTCGTGCAATGTGATATAGAACGCGCGATTAACACATTTTATTAATGTAAGTTGTTTTTCTCAAAATATTTTAACAATTCAAATGTTATGTTTTTTCTACTAAGAAAAATGTGATTTTCGAAAGAAACAGATCAGTCATGATAGTTCTTCATAACATATGATAATTAAAATTAAATATATTATCAATCATCTTAAAAATTTAAATCTATAAAAATAATATTTATATATTATATTCATAAATTATGATAATTTTTATCTAGTCTAAAATTCAACACGTGCATAATTAAAAAAAATATTTTTTTTATATAAATAATGTCGAAATTCGAACGTAAGATTTGTAACTCTAATAAATAGGGACGGACCCAGAACGAAAAATTAGGGGGGGCGATACATATAAGAGTAAAATAAAAAAAAATGGGAGGGGTCAAGGATTGAACCCTAGACCTCAACATAGTACTCAAAACTAATATTTTAAAATTCGATCCGGACATCGACCCAGATAGCTTGACTGATCAAGTCGAGCCAGTCGGATCGGTCGGAGCGGATGGTCAAATCGGATATTAATAAAAAATAAATTATAAGAGAAACAAAGTGACCACGTCCAATCACTACAATAAAAGATAAGTGTAAAATCAAAATACATGAGCACATATTATTAATTATGATAACATGATATTTTTTAATTCTAATTCATAATCTGTAATAGTGCTTAATGATAAAAAATAAATAATAAGATAATTATTAAATATTAATATACTTGATTGATTCATAAAGTTTTCTTATTTAACATAATTATTCTAAATCTTATTTATATGACAAAGTATATTATTTAACTCTAGAAAAATAAACTAAAATTCTATTATTATTATTATTTGAAAAAAAATTATTTTTTTCGATCGGTTGGTCAAATCCGCTGGTTGAGCGGTTCAACCCGGATTTTGACCGAGTTTGACCGGATCAAAATGATCCAATTGGCACCCCGAATTTTGAGCGACCTATGACCCGTTTTAGACCTCAGACACCGATCCGATCGGTGGGTCGGGCCGGGTTTTACAACATGGCTCAAAACCCCCTAACCACTACACCAAATAGATAACTTTGTTATTTTTAGCACTTATTTTATATATTGATTGTATCTACTAGTATATACTTATATATATAAACTTTCTATACCGAAAAGTTGGGGGTGGCTGAGCCCCCCCTCCCCCTACATAGTGTAGGTCCGCCCCTGCTAATAAATGTACTATCAATAATTTTAAATTTAAATCTATAAAAAAGTAATATTTTTAACAGTAACTCCCACAAAATAAAAAATTTAATATCTTGAAAAAAAACTGTAATTAATATTTCACCAAAAAATTGATTAATCCTTGAGCATTTGGGCCGTTTGTGCCACGATGCCATGTCGTAGTCATAAGCAGACTTGACTGGGACTTTTGTTAGGCCTCTATTATATATCTTTTTAGAAGCAATTAACAAGCTAATGAGTGAGTCTTGGTCAATTATTTCTAAAATTTATTTCGTTTACATCTTTAGATAATCTTTAATTTTAATAGTCACTTATCGCCCTTATACTTTTCAAAAATTTCTACTGAAACCGTTAACAATGTTAAACTTTATGCTATTTTTTTTATTTTTCATGTTAAATTATATTTTTTTCCTAAACAATAAATCATAGAAAAAATAAAGAAATAGGGCAGTCCCGAGCGACCTTATTCAATAGAAGAGACTTTTACTGAAACTCGACTTTTTATTTGATAAATATTGTCGATATATATATATATATATATATATATATATCTTTAAGGTAAAAAGTTAATTTCATAAATATTGTAATAAAAGAATTAACGTTATCATATTGAGATGAAGTTAAAATATTTGAAAATTTTAAGCAGGTAAATAACTAATATTAAAGTTTAAAAAATTCATGAGAGTCTTAATTAATTATTCACCTTTTAAGCGTTTGTTAATGCTCAGTAGGAATATTGAGCATATCTTAATCACTCAAAATTAATGACTATTTTAATGATTGTTTGTTTTACTACATTTGTGTTATCTGGACCTCGAAATTTGAAAAAGCAAGAATACTTATTCCTCCACATATTTTATCATATTTTTTAGAGAAAATTTATTGTTATATTGGGATTTTATTACAAAACATATGTATTTATTATTTTTTACATTATTTAATCTATTTAACCTTGAATTAATATTATATATTATAATTAATTTATTAAAATATGTTATATTATTATAGTTTGACATTTCTAACGAATTTTTTTGTAAATATGATTTTTTACCAATTAATTTCACATTTATAACAACTTACTATTTTTTTATGAAAGGCAACTTACTAATTATTGTAATACCAATTAATAAATTAAAGACATGATCCTAATTATGCAAAATGGAATTACACAAAAATATCATTCTGATTTTCGAATTTTACTTATCAAAACCAAATGGCCTCCCCTCTGAATATGGGATTTCAGGGATAAATTTTTAAGCCAAACGGAGCTTTAAAATACTCATGATTTCCCATTTGCACAAAAAGGGGCATATTTGAAATGTTGAACAAACAAAAAGAGCAACTTAACCATCCTTGCCATTATCATGCATTTGTTAGCAACATTTCAAACTGATAAAACATAAAAAAATCATTTTGTTTCATCTTCCTCTTCTTCAACATAATGTATTGTCACCAAGACAACATCAGAATTATTTTGTGGAAGAACTTCCTGCTGAGATCGGTGCAAAGGGAGGTTCGGAGCAAGTCTTCCACAGTTCCACTTCAGTCTTCAGTCTCCACAACATCCTTTCTGACCCCTACATCAATGATCTATCTTCCTCCACGGTACATAGCGGAAGTGACAGTGGCTATGCATATTGGACCTACCACCCGAAGCTTGAAAGGTGGAGATAACAGAGCTGCCATGGAAACACAAGAAGCTTGCCTGCTCCTCCCTATTATGAGATCCTCAGAAGTTAAAAGACCAGTCTTGCAGTAGAATGTAAAGTCCTAACAATTGTCTTCGACTACATCATAACTACCAAAGACATTATTTAATATAAAATAATGCCTAATCAAATCTTCAATTTGGACACGGCCCATTTTCTAAAAGAAAAAAAGAGATGGCAGAATTTAATATAAAATTAAATTAAATTAAACTTCTAATCAAATCTTACTCAAACCTTATACCTACCCATATATATACCCCTAGACAGCCTCAAAACCATCATTATTTCTCTTCCTTAAGCCCTAACAGCAGAAGCCTCTCCCTCTCCTCTCCTTAGGAAAAACGTGAAGGAGGTCAAAGGCAACGTGGGAATGAGAGCGAGGATAATTGAGAAACAAGGAATAATCAAAGAAAAATTCCTACGTGAATAGGTATGTAATTAAGAAGGATCATACATAGGAATTTTCTTATATGTATAAGATAATATATAGGATTTTCATGAAAAAGTTATGATAATAATGATTCTACATTAGAAGATAACTATTATGATTATTAATTGATTAATTGCCTTAATGCATAAATCAAATTCATAATAATCGAACGACAGGACGTGTGTTGTCTTAGCTGCTGACGCGGGCTGTGTTGGTTGTCGATGCGGGCTGTGTTCCGCCGACGTGGGTTGTGTTGATGATTGACGCGGGATGTGTTATGCGCGGGCAATGTTAACTCCATCCAACGCGGGCTGTGTTCCGTAGGCACGGGTTGTGTTGATGATTGACGCGGGTTGTGTTCTGCCGACGCGGACTGTGTTGACTTCATCCAATGCAGGTTGTATTTCACCAACGCGGGCTGTGTTGACTCCAACGTGGGTTGTGTTCCGCCGACACTGGCAATGTTGACTTCCAATGTGGATTGTGTCTAGGCAAGAAGGAAATACGAATAATATATGGATATAAGTATATGGAATTGATTGATTGCACTGATTGATTGAATTTTGATTGATGAACGGTGATAGATTAACAAGATAGAAGCGCTAACCTAGACTAATTGATGATAGTGTTTAAAAGAAAATTATTAATGATTGTGATTAACAATTGAGCATGAGGAGGAGGATCCCCAATAATTGAGGGATTTATCCCTATTGAGTTCCTTCGGGGACTATTGAATTCCTACGGAAACTGTTGTATTGAATACTACTGAGTTTCTCATGGAACTATTGATGACCTAGTTAGTCATATTGGTGTTGGAGAATAAATCTAAATCCTCTATGAATTAATAAAGATTAATTATTGATTGAATTGATTGAACAACTTAGAGCAAGATAAATAGAAAAGAACGAATTGATCCTAAGTTATTGATTGGGCTTGGACATATTAAATAATAAAACTATTGTGCATCATGATAAGCATGATGTAATTGATGTCCTCGCCATTGAAGACTTAATGATAATGAAAAGAAAGATGCAAAGATTGAACTGTGTGAGAACTTATTGAATCGAAAAATTATGCAATTATAATGCAATTGAGGTTCTTACAATTGTATAATTGATTAATACCGTAAAGATTTTATGGACAGGATAAATGAAAAAAATGAAATAGTCATAATAAAGCATTTATTAGATTTGAACCTACTATTTTCTAAATATAATATGCATCATGATATCAGAGTGAAATTGATAGTCATGTTATTGATAGAATTAATGAAAGAAATGATGTAATGTAAAATGATTGAATCAGACAAAAATATATTGAGCCTGACAAGCATGGTGTTATTGCAACCCAATTGATGTTCTTGTATGAAATTAATGCAAAGAATCGCCAAGAAGATGATAAGACATTGTGAAGGTAAAAAGGTAAAGAAAGGAAAGAAAATTGTTTATCAATTATAAATTCTTCCATATTATGTTTTTATATTTTTATTATTCGTATGTTATTACCTTTTTATTCGTATGAAATATAATGCTAAACGTCTCCCTTGCAAGAAAAATTTACAATTGATAAACAATTTTCTTTCCTTTCTTTACCTTTTTACCTTCACAATGTCTTATCATCTTCTTGGCGATTCTTTGCATTAATTTCATACAAGAACATCAATTGGGTTGCAATAACACCATGCTTGTCAGGCTCAATATGTTTTTGTCTGATTCAATCATTTTACATTACATCATTTCTTTCATTAATTCTATCAATAACATGACTATCAATTTCACTCCGATATCATGATGCATATTATATTTAGAAAATAGTAGGTTCAAATCTAATAAATGCTTTATTATGACTATTTCATTTTTTTTGAAGGTAAAAAGGTAAAGAAAGGAAAGAAAATTGTTTATCAATTATAAATTCTTCCATATTATGTTTTTATATTTTTATTATTCGTATGTTATTACCTTTTTATTCGTATGAAATATAATGCTAAACGTCTCCCTTGCAAGAAAAATTTACAATTGATAAACAATTTTCTTTCCTTTCTTTACCTTTTTACCTTCACAATGTCTTATCATCTTCTTGGCGATTCTTTGCATTAATTTCATACAAGAACATCAATTGGGTTGCAATAACACCATGCTTGTCAGGCTCAATATGTTTTTGTCTGATTCAATCATTTTACATTACATCATTTCTTTCATTAATTCTATCAATAACATGACTATCAATTTCACTCCGATATCATGATGCATATTATATTTAGAAAATAGTAGGTTCAAATCTAATAAATGCTTTATTATGACTATTTCATTTTTTCTCGTGGAAGAATTGTCTCCCTTGCTTTTCAATAACATAGCCAAATAAAATAATCTATTACATAATTCCAATAAGAAAAGACATGTGTAACAATAGTCCAATAACTCAATAAAAAAAATAGAAAGACTCAATATTATGCTCCTATCGTGTGCAAGTTTTCATATTACGAGCACCTGCACCATCCATGCCATCATCTATCAATCAATGCTCATCGCCTGCAGGATCAAAAGCAAGGGAGACAATTCTTCCACGAGCTATGAAGCCCAATATTCTTCCACGAGCTATGAAGACAATTATTCGTATGAAATATAATGCTAAACGTCTTTAAAGGGTAGAGGAAGAACGTGCAAGAAAAATATCAGAAATGTAGACCCAGAATGATGAGAAACATAAACAAAAATGTTCTTAAGATAATTCTTCCCCATGGACAGATTTATTTATAATTGCTTCATAGGGTTATATATATATATATATTCAGAAAATGCATATATCAGACAGATAGTATACTCTATTAGTCTATCTTTCAGGTATGTTCTTACCAAATTCACACATAAGATTTAACTTGAGACACATATGTCCACATAAGTGTATAAACTTGCATAATACTCCTAAGATTAATGAAACAAGTGTCACTATCATAAGTTTCTTATTTCCAAATGCAATTCAGATTCCCTCTGTAACCGGTAGCCAAAGTTGCAAGTCAAAGCATGGCATTGTGAAGCAAACTTCTTGTGATTCAACTGACATATTTCCTCAGATTTGGGTTGTCAGAATGAAGCAGAGCAGAGATGACAGCAGGTAAAAGACATGAATTCATTTACCTCCCCCGTGAGACATACTCCCTATCTTTCTGCAGAAGATTGATTCCATAAGAGAAAGGGCAAGGATGAAGAGATCAAACTAAATCAAAGTGCATGCGAAAACAGCAATCGAATAGCTCATGAACACATTGGAAGAACGAATCTATCAAAATGCAATGAAAATAAAATCGTAAGTTTTCTTTCTTGGATCCGAGGATCATGAACACATTGGAAGAAAGAACTTACCAGTTTCTTGATCCAAGACCAGAGAGTTGCCTTCACTGGACATGCAAACTACTAATTACTAACATCACAAAGAGGAAGAGGGAAAAAAAATAACAAAATAAGAGAATTCAATGTTCTTGTACATGCATACATTGTGAATGCCACTAGATTCAGAGCAATTTTGATTAGGATGCTGATGAAGCAAGGACCTCTGATAGTTGCAGGTTAGTCCAAACAAATGCCAAGTGCTCCATTCTCAAGAACTTTAATAGTTTAATATATCTATCTCAATACTTCAAACCTTTTTTTCCCCATTAATTTATTGGTTTGTTTCTCATTAGGTAGATTTTCATGTCCAAAAAGTTCTATGAAGTTTGAAAAGTTAGATACAAAGATATAAGGTCTCATAAGTCATAGCTACTCTGCTTATGTTATCTGGAGGTTGCACATAAAAATCAAAGCTTAATTTGGAAACATATAATGCCTTGGAACTAATAAGATAAATTAGAAAATCAATGATGGATAACATATATTATTAAAATATAATTAATTGTGTTTTTCTCTTCTGAAAATTCATAGACATATTCATCATAAATTAGAAAATCAAAGCTTAATTTGGAAACATATAATGCCTTGGAACTAATAAGATAAATTAGAAAATCAATGATGGATAACATATATTATTAAAATATAATTAATTGTGTTTTTCTCTTCTNGATCAATATGATTGTATTGACCAATATACCCTTACTATATTGGTCAATACGACCAATATTGTTCAAGTCACATGACTTGTCCAAGCAAATTTCGGGGGATGGGGGTGGGGTGGGGGATTGTACTAGCTAGTACGTCGTATCGGACACTCCGTCCCTTTCCCCTTTTTGACATCTAAACATCTTCGATTCGTCCTAGGTTCAATTATTGCTTGTCCTAAATCATTTCTTTTAGCTTTCTATCATGAAATTGAGCATAGAGCAGACATAACATGACATCATACATCAACATTATTCTAATTACATCAACTATCAAATCCTAATATAAGAAGCATGTCATGTACCCTAAACATGCATTTTTATGTTACTTCTTTCTCAATCATGTGTCTTCCTTCTCCATTTGCTCAATTAATCATATCCACGTGAAATCAAAAGGGTGGAAAAGATGATCCTCTTTACGTACCTTAAATTCCTTGATAACTTTTGGTAACTCTTCTTCTTTGATCCTGGAATGAAGAATAGATCTTTAGCTGATCACTTGAGCCCTTGGCGACACAAACAATGAGATGATGTGCACTTTTCAGAGAAGAGAGAGTGCAGTAGGTAAAATAAGGTTTTTTATACTTTATCTTGAATGGTTTGGGTCAAATGAGGTGACATTTAAGTGGAAAGGTGGGCCTTAACACTCTCAACCCATTCAAGAAATGATTACCTTTGGATCAATGGTTCGCACAAATTTTAAATATATTTTAAATAGTAAAGATGGTAGTTACTTATAAGTGCATGACCATCTTCGTGTTTTGTCCATGTGAAATTAACCTTTGACCTCTTATTTTGGGTGCTCCACGTGGTTCAAGTTAGCACACGAGGATAGCTATGAAACCTTTTGTAACACTCTCAGTCCATTAAAAAAATTATGTCTGTATGCAGTGGCGGAGCCAGAGATTATTCTCAATGGGTTCACTAAGTAAACTAAAAATGAGATTTTGAATTTTATTATAATTATCTATTTAAATTTTGAAGTCATTATTTCTATACAATATAAATACTATAAAAATGGGAAAGTGAAGTATTTTTTAAAGTTCTAATCATTATTATTGTTAGCAAATAAATAATTAATTTATTTTAATATAATAAACTTTTATATAACATTAACAAAAAATAGATATAACCAACAATTTAGTACCTCATACGAATATGTCTATGAATTTTCAGAAGAGGAAAAATATAATTAATTATATTTTATTATAAAAAATATGATGAAAATAAATAAGTCAAAAAAATAATATATATAAAAATCATAAATGTACCTAGAGAGCAAAGAAACTTGAAGGACCAATGATCAAAGCAACAAAAAAATTAACGAAATAATTGAATTTTTTCTCTTAAATTATTAATTATTAATAATAAGAGCAAAAGATTTTTGGGACATTTAGATTAAAAACAAGAAAGAACAAAGTATTAAACTATTAATTATTGATAATAAGAGCAAAAGAAGAAATCGAATTATGACAAGGGAAAAAAAAGCATGAGTTAAAGGCACAAATATATATATATATATAAAGCTATAAATGTACTTTGAGATTCTCAAATATGAATTAATAATATAAAAACAATTTTTTGAGGAACTAGTCAAGTTAGAGTTTGATGATTAGAAAGATCTATGAATGTAATAATTATATTAAATATTGTCTTAAAGAGAATTAAAGAATTAATAATTATAATAAATATTAAGTAACCTTTAGAATGGGATCTTGATCACTAGAGAAAAAAATATCACAAGTAATTACTATTAAACTATTAATTATTATAATAAGAGCAAAAGAACTAATTGAATTATGACAATGGAAAAGAAAAAAAATGCATGAGTTGAAGGCACAAAAATATGTATAAAAAGCTATAAATGTACTTAAGAAGTTGAGATTCTCAAATATGAATTAATAATATAAAACAATTTTTTGAGGGACTAGTTAAGTTAGAGTTTGATTATTAGAAAGATCTATGAAAGTAATAATGATATTAAATATTGTCTTAAAGAGAATTAATAATTAGAATAAATATTAATTAATCTTTAGAATGAGATCTTGATCCCTGATCGTCTGGAGTGATCCTGTGATTCCAAACCATCTGAGCTACAAACTATTTATGACAAAGTATGACTATAATATACTTAAGCGGAGCCAGTGCCTGCACGTGCAGGCGCCGGCAGGCACATGGCTTCGCCCTTGAGAGTGAGTGAATAGGTGTTTGTTGGCCTTGCTCTCTAGAGGACAACAATTCACCCAAATTTATCACTCTTTAACTATCCAAACAAAAAGTTCCATAATTGTGGCAACAAACCACATAGAAAATGATTTGACAGAAACTAACATGGAACATTAACCTGACAATGAGAAAGTAAAAAAAAGAAGGTTTTCACCATCACCAATATTTTGCACATGTTGCTCTAGATTGTATGGGGATTACTAAGATGAGATTTTGTTAGCATTTAATTTTAGTTCATGACTTTGCCCCTACATTGACAGTTGCCTTTAAGAAGGTTTTATAATCCAGTGAGAAGCAATGTTGAGTAGTGACTCTACTGATCATGTCAAATCTCCAATAAGATTCTGGGAAAACCTATTAAAAGGTAAAGCGTTTCAAAATTCAAAACATAAAGATTAACCATTAAAGAAACAAAGAGTTGCAAGAGAAGCCAATGGCCACATATTCATTCCAGTGCAGAAATCAGTAAAAGGAATGGATGAAACCTGCAAACTGAAAAAGCAGGTGAATGCTCAGATCTCTCATTTTTCCAATCATACTTAATATTCTATAGCTAACAAGATGGCTCCAAAAACAGCAAAATAGCTGGCCAAAATAAATGACATTACACTTTCAAACTCTTCTTATCCACAAATAAGCACAAGCCATTGAGCATTCTCTAGAAAAGTTGAAGGTGTAAAAGGCATACAGGAAGAATATGATCAAGTAAATATTCACATACATGATATGACCACAAGAACTTGTTGGCTTTGAGAGCACAAAAACGATTGATAAGATTTCATCATTCACATACATGATACAGAATCTTATATAAAATACATAAATACATCATCTATTCCTATAATGAAATTGATATAATGCTTCAGAAATGCTTGTTTCATTGTCAAGACATACAACTATCCTAAAATATGTTCCTATAACATATTACACAAAGTGAAAAGGAAATGAACACACTCTAATACTTCATTTGTTTTCTTAATCCAATGCAAACAAAAATCTGATGTGCTATATAACATATTATTATGCTAAGTAACAAAGTGAAGTGCTAGGTCACTTTTTTTCCATAAATTTGTAATAGATTATTCTTAATTTTTATAATGATGTCATTAATTTAATGAAAAAAATATTGATGTGCGTGAAAAAAATAATGGCTTCGCCCGGACTCGAACCGGAGACCTTCAGTGTGTTAGACTGACGTGATAACCAACTACACCACGAAACCAAGTTGCTTCATTTTATGAACATTTAATATTATAATAAAAGTATTTTTAAACTATTAATTCAATATTATTACTTTTATTCTGCAACTAAAATATTTATAAAAGAAATGCGAGTTATTAATTAATGTTACACATAAATTTAGTTTAAATTTTTTATCTCTTTAATTAACTCATCTGAATAATTACCAAAACTCGTAATTAACTTAGTAATTCTTTATTTAATATGCAAACACTTCTGGGTGAGTTAAAAAAAATGCGAACTCGTCAGAAGAATTTATTCGGATTAGTTACTAAGTAATTATTGATTAATTCACCACAAAATTAGAGAGTTAACATGCTCTTCTAAATAAAAAAAATATGACAACGCATAATCTAGAATATATTTAGTGTCTTATTAAGTTATTAAGACTTAAAATAAATTATAACATTAATCATATATCGAAGTAAGTTTTTGGAGTTATTAGTATTATTAATTATTGCACGTTCTAGCGATTTAATAAATTTCTAGAAAAAAATATGACATTTTTGTTGCTGTATGTGTAATAATTTCCTATTAATGTAATCATATTTATTTAATTTAATAAAATAAGACTAATTCGATTTTGTCTATTTTGGAAATTATTTTGTTATGTTATGCTTCGCATATTTTTTAATAAGATCACAAACTTGAAATTTAACTCAATATTTCAATATATATATATATATATATTTTTTTTTTTTGGGGTCAATTATATTATATTATATATATTATATTTGGTGCCTCACATCTCTCGCTGGGCACTGTTCATCGACTTCCTCTTGCACTTTTGCATCCCGCCGCTCTCCAAAACCCCGGCGGAGACGAAACCCTAGAATTCGTCCCCTGATCTCCCACCAGCGCGCCGTAAGAGTTGCTCTCGTCAACCTCTGCAGGAAGAACCTACGATGGCCGACGCGTACTGGAGGTATGGCGACGCCCGCCACCAAGCCGCTGCCGCATCGATGGGCGCCCCTCCCCCTGCCCTCAAGCGTCCTCGCCCCGATTACAACGGTATCTCCCTTTTCTCTGGTCGTCCTTTGTCCCGGTTGCTCCTTTATTGCTTCCAATTCGTTTGGTTGCTTAAAGCGTCTCGGGTTCCGCTAGGTTTAGCTATTCGCGTCGATCCGTAGTTCTTGTTCTACTATTTTGGGTTGGTCAACTTGCATTCTGTCCTGACATTGTTACGAAGCTATGTAGATATCAATTGCTGCATGGATTTACTATTCGACGCTTGATACTAAGGGTGTATGGCTATTTTCCCAAAAAGATAATCTTTTTAAGCTTTTATGGTTTTCTAAGAATTATTTTCGTGGGATCTTTTAGATCCGTTACGTGCACTTTATGTAAGGATTATAGGATCTTTTAGATCATCTCTATTTTATTATAGAATAAGAAAATGATGCATCCGTTCTTCTGGAGGTTTTATATTATAGGATAAGTATCTATGTTAAGTTCCTAACATGATTGGAATCGCTAGATTTGATTTGTAGCCCAGGTTGTAGCTTAAGTGGATGTGTGTTGTTGGAAATGTCCTTGATCCTTCTCAACTGGTGCTTCATATTGCCCATCTTTCTAGTTTATACTACTGTGCTTATTACGTTTGCCTTCACTTATTATACTGAGTTCATGTTACTTTTTCCTGTTGAGATTATTTTGGAAGCTTTTAAATTGCACGGCAGAACATTGATGTATTATTTGCAAAGAGCTACCGATAGATATGGTTTGTTTTGTGTTAACTTTGTTGTTTATGTCAGCAATGAACTATTTCTGACTTAAGTTATATTGTCCAAAAGGTTGGGTCAGAAGATGTGGTATCACTCGGATAGAGTTTTGTTCTCAGATATTTTGTTTTGTTCTTGCAGTTCGTTCATCTTCATCTTGTCTGAAAGCTTTTTCTGTCAAATGATTCTTACTATTTGCTCTATGATTGCATTTCCATGCTTTTAAAATTATACTGATCAACCTCTTAGAGATCCATTCCAGTTTTGTTTGCCTATAGAGAGGGCTATTTGTTACCTGATTCTTTCCTGCTAGGTGCAATTTTGCCTGTGCATAACCGTCGTCAATGTATATAAATTTATCTCACATTTCTTGCTTTTTATTTCTTAAATTGTTTGGCTTTATAGACGTCCCAAGTGGTCATGAAATGCTTGGTTATTACTCCCGTGATGAGGAAAGGAGTGGGCATCGTGTATTAAGAGATTCTGATTCCATTGGGGCTTCATATGATCGCTATTTGCGCAATGGGGTAACTTTCTAGTTGTGTTCATTATTTTTAAATATCTGTGGTTACATGTATAATTCATCATGATCATGTGATTTTCATCAGGTCTCTTCTTATGGTGGGGGAGAGCCTGTTAGGAGTGTGCCTGGAGGAATGAGTAGTCATCCTGTTGAAGATAGGCGAATGTTGAGTGTTGCAGGAATTGACAGTAGGAGTGCTGGTTATGGTAGTGGAAGACCTGAGCTTTCTCTTCCTCCTGATGCGTCAAACACCTTGTTTGTTGAGGGTCTACCTGCGAACTGTACTCGCAGGGAAGTTTCCCGTATCCTTTAAGTGTATGCATTATGACATAATTTCCTTTTAAGTATCCATTTCTTTTGTACTCCTTTACTTTCTGCAGATATTTTCCGTCCTTTTGTAGGGTTCACAGAAGTGAGACTTGTGAACAAGGAGTCCCGACTTGTAAGCCAATGGATTAGTGGTGATACTTTTTGCTAAACTTTTGTTGTTTTCATGTTTCTTCTAGTAACTCTATTGCATCTGCAGCCTGGAGGTGATCCGCTTATACTTTGCTTCGTTGATTTCCAAACACCTGCTCAAGCTACAGTTGCATTGGAGGCTCTGCAAGGTGATAGAAACATTCATAATCGTCTTCAATTTTTGCTTCATTTTCATTGTAATCATTTCCTAATTCTTTTCTACTCTGCTCAACTGTCTCCATTACATTTTATCTATTGGTATTTCTGCTTCTTTTTTTATGCTTTTCCTCATTTTTGGGTTTCAAAAGTAGGCTGATAACTCTATTGGCCTAATCTTCTCATCTTTGCTGCTGATCTGGCTCATGGAATGGCATAATTAGTCAATTTCTAAAGTACCCATCCGGCAAGTGGTAAAATGTTTGGAATCATTAAACCATCGTATTTAACCAATTCATGGCTTACTTAGAGAAAGAATAATTCGATCAGTCAAATGTGTCACACTATTGATATACCTGATTGGCCATTTTATGTTCTTGGAATAAGCTTTTCTTAAGGGAGTTTCTTGGAATAAGCTGCATGTTGCGACCCGTAAGTTTTGTCATGTTGACGTTGATCCCTAATCTATTTCAAAAAGTTTTCGGAGCCAGTATGGAAATGTTTATTCACAACCCACTGCACCTCATCACCCACGGAAGCCACGAAATCCCAATCATATCTAGAAGGAAACGAGGCAATACTGGTTGGGTGGAGGTTCGAGATAAAGAGTTACCGAATGTAGGGCATGAGATGCTTTTGGTATGTGACATGCGTGCGAAGAGAGAGAATATCTGTGCACGCAAGCTACATAAGGGTATATGAGTTATTAAGTTGGATAAGCTTTTTCGCCACTGTGTTTGTTGTTGATATTTCACCTCTTTTTGGAACTTGGTTTGTCATGATATCCTTATCACATCTGGAAAAAGAGGAGCTTACGTCACCCAGGAAGGGGAAGTGGATGAGAATGTAGCACATATTTTGAAGGGAACTTCTTTTGGAGACATAAATATGTGCTGACACTGAGTAAGGTGCAGAAGATATACCTGTCTTGTGCATTTGACGTACTGTGTTGTTGTATTACTTATAAAACATAAGTTGTGCAAGTTCTTTTAATAAGAGGATGCATTATCTCTGTCTAATATCTATCTATCTCTCTCTCTATATATATAGAATGCAATAGGTTTAACATTTGGTTAACCATCCGTTTTCCCCCTCAATATATATATATATACTATATTCAAAAATGTATGATTTATTCTTGATAGACTATAAGTAGTATCAACTCATATATGTAATGTCATACAAGCTGCAAAGTGGTGTATTATCTTTCTCTTCATCGGATTTGTTTCGATCGTTTTCTTATAATGTGTTATGTTGTGGTATCTCCTGATAGACGCGTGTACGTATATCCGAAACGTTGTTCTGGTATGCACATTCGATAAGTTCGCACAAACGTTCTCCTATTTCCGGTGTCAAGTTGTCACGATTCGATTTTGCAGGTTATAAATTCGATGAGCACGATCGAGAATCAGCCAATTTGAGGCTGCAATTCGCTCGCTTCCCTGGTCCTAGGTCTTCAGGTGGACCTCGTGGCAGACGTTAAGTGAGAGATTCCTTTTCAGGTGACATGTGAAATCTGATAGTTCTTGCCACTTGCTGCAGTCGGAAATCGTGGCACCTCGTTGCAAATATAATATGAACTAAAATCATCGCACTGCGTTCGCTTTCTTGTAGGTTTGATTCAGGAGGCTTCTGTACCAATGCGTCTAATAGATTTCCCAGTTTCGTATCGACTACGTGGTATAAGAAAATAGCTGTGTCGGGAATATGTAGTTTTAATCCTTTGAACCTTGTTGTAACCGTCATCTATTCCTATAATTCGATTTCAAACTTGTCTATGTTATACTTTAGGGTGGCTGTGGAATGTGGATTTAGATACTTGTGTACTTGTCTTGGTAGTGCCCTCCGCACTATGTATGTGATGTTTATTATGAGGTCCGTGTATTTCTTTGTAAATCTACTTTTAGAACACGCTTCTCATTTGTGTGTTACATTACCATTTTCTAGTGGATTACATCTAAATTGGATTCCAGTCTAATACATGAAATTTTCCTGTTCTATGCAGTAGTTTCATCTTATCAGATTTAAGTTCAATATTTAACACATTCCATTGGATATTAATTCATTAACATATTTTTTTCTTTTTTCGAAAGCATGTTCGATTTATTATTATATGTACTGTAATCCAATCTATTGCTTATAAGTTGATATGCTTCATGCTGGACAATGACTGGTTTTACCTATTATACTTTGCGACTCTGGCTAAATAATGTACTACTTAGTGTTCTCTTATTTATTCTTTCTTTGTTGCTTGTTCTCAACTTCTTTTGGGGACATTTCATTTAATGAAGCTCTTGATTTCTTTTTGTCTAGGCACAAAATGAAACTTTAAACTTTTCTCTCTCTAAAAAAAATGAAACTTTAAACTTTTCTCTCTCTCAAAAAAAATGAAACTTTAAACTTTTAGTTATTTTGCATTGTTATATTTATACAACGAATAATCTTTATCTAGTATGATTCAAAGTCAATATATATGGCTTTGTCTCCTAACCAAGTTTAACATAAAAGTCTTGTAATGAATAATATTTATCTAGTTTTTTAGTATAAGTAAAAAGCTCAGTATGGTGGGAAATGTTTGTTCCGAACCTAGTTTTAATTTCTGATATGACTGACATTTGACCTACTTAGATATGGTTGAAATTTATAATTTTCAGTGATCTATGAATTATCCTCAAAATTATTGTGTATGGCTTCAACTAGGAGATGTACCTCCTTAACATGTTCACCAATCTTAATCCTATAGGAAATATATTTTTTTTTGAGAAAATATAGGAAATATTATTAGTTTGCTGTTTTGCTGCGAGAGTGACAACTTGTCATTTAGCTAGGTTAGCCTGGGGTTATGATTTCGTTTGTCATCTGTAACACTGCAAAGAAGGTCCTCAGTAAAGCTTTCATGGCAAGATCTAGCTTTTATTGTGAATGCTGATCTTCACTTATGAGTTTAATTAGTTATTATTTCTTCAACCTTTGGGATTTCCTTATTTATCTGAGTGACTTTTAAATTCAGTAGTTAGGGCCTTTTGTATTCATTTTCTTCAAAAAATTATCTGCTATTTGTTATAAACGACCTATTATGGTGGCAAAACCTTTTCATTGTCTTTGATTATGGGAACCACAAAACTACCCATTATGGTAAAGTTTGATTTTGCTTGTTTTAAAATTGTTGGTTTTAGTATCCAAAAAACAATATTTCTATTACTTGTTGCTATATTTTTTCTCAAGAAGAATCTTTTGCTGTAGTAACTGTAGTTTCTCTTATATATATGGTTTCCATAACTAGCAACCCGGGTTATGGTTATTTTTTAGGCAATCTGACCTTTTTAAGCAAACCACCAATGAATTCTTAACCATGATGCAAACAATTCCCAAGCTGCTAGATTACAGGTAGAATAATTTTTTGTTGTTAACATCCATAAGCAACGAGGACATTGTCAAAAGACATCCTGACATGATGAGCTCTTTTCCTCAAGGTTTGTGTAGCATTGTTTGATTGTCAACATGTAAAAGCAATCAAGTTATAATTTTATCTGTAATTAATTCAATACCTGTATCTCTGTTATGACAACCAACTTTAAGAGTTTGAAAATCATGCGATCCTAGTGCCAAATATCTGGTTTCTTAGAAGAGATCGGATAATCCTGTAAAAGTTTTTTTTGGAATTTAGACGATTTGGAATAGTGAAAATGCAGTTAAGGATAGTAAAAAGTTAACTTGTTTATAAAGACGAGTCTTTTTAGAACAAAACAGTTCACTTTTTCACAATTTCTGTTTCAATTATCGTTGTATTATATCGTTGAGTGGTGTCATCATTTCAGTTGGTCTATTATTCTGGTACTATGCTGTGTTCTCTTGGTCATTTTGACTTGATTACATTGTTGTCCTTAGTCGACTAAACTTTCGCTGACCTTACTTCTGAGCCATCTATTTTTGAGAAAAGAAAAACTATTTGGTTTGTTCATCTGTGTATATGCAAGTCCTGTTATACTCACTTGAATAGGTGTGCACATATATGAAGCTGTATATTTTCTCGTTTGGCGGTAAATTAGAGAAGGAAGCTGAAGTTGGCATGCAGGCTAAATTATATGGATGATAGATCGCATATAATACCACTGTACTTCCTTGCCAATCTCAATCGCCTACCTGCATGAGCATTTGGTTGCCCCATTGGCTTCCTTGAGGATGAAGGTAGTATATGTTTGTGTTATGGATCCTTCTGTTTAGCTAATTGTCGATACAGCAGTAACCGATGTTTGTCCTGCCTTGTTGATTGTTGATGTTATGATCTATTTCCTTAAACTAGTGATAATGTTTCATACCACACTTTGGAACTTGGTCTTCAGCATTATTATAAGTGGTCACTGTAATGCCATCGTGTGTGGCAAGTAGGCAGTATTAAGCTATTTGCTTGTTTACTCATCTATGACTGGAGAGAACGACCATCTAACATGCACCATCTTATGGGATGTTGATTACCTAATTTTGCCAAGCCCAGGGCTAAACAGCAGAGCGTGTAATCAATTTTGACGTTTGAAGTATACTTTGTTTCAGCTTTTAGGGACTCCCTTGTCAAGAGTTCAAATATCTATTTTCGGCTTAAATAAACTTTCTACGAGTTTTCCTATGCGAAAAAATTAGCAAGAACATGTTTGGTTGCGCCGGGATATTTTCATTAAAAGAAGATAGAAGATTATTTTCATAGAAGTGAATTTGCTTGATATCAAATGGTTTGTGTTGCTTAATGTGTTTAGTACGAAGTATAAACATCACTAAAAGAAGTGTGAATGCTAAGATTCTTTTTATGAAAGGGAAAATAGAAGGTTGAATCTCATTGTTTAAAATTTAATATTTTTGAACTAAAAATAAATAAATTTTTAGTATTGATTATTTTTATAAAATGATTCCCTTTCAAATAGAAGAGTAAAAATCAACCCAATGACTTAATGGGAGACGTTGGGCTAAGCAGACGTTTTGCATCTTGGTTATTTTTCTTGTTTACATTACAAGTGAGATTAAAAGTCTCACAAAGATGAAACGAAGATATAATTAAGTGGCAAAACGTCTCATCCCACTTAAAAAGAATACACAATTAAAATCTGAAGTCTTTTTTGTAAAATATATCAGGACGCAACGTTGTCAATTACTAATTTCGGATAACGAGATTGGCGAAAGAAACCAAATTGTGGTAATGAAATAAAAATCACAAGTGCATTGGTGTTCATGCTACTCTAGTATGAGATTAGTGGTAGGAGGGTGCTACAAAGTTGCCAACCATCTACGAAGAATGCAAATTTATTTAGAGAATAAACATGATTAAGGTAGGTGCATCACAGCGAAAAATAGAATGATCATAACCTTTGCTTGTGGTTCTAGGAGTAAACATTAACTCACCTACAGATTATCTTTTCTGTGTGATCAATTCCTTTGTGTGCGTGTCTGTGTGATCCATAGTATTTTATTGCAAGGACTAATGAGTTTTAATGATGTGATGCCAAAAACATGTTTACAGGGTACTGGATCATTGTGTGGCAGAAAACAATTCCCCAGTACAAAGTTTGTCCTAATGAATCATGGATGTTTCCTTCATCATCTCAGTCCACCGTTACTACACCTACAGATGATTCAAAACTTCAGTGCTCGTGCATCAGCACAATAATTATGCATATTTTACTGCATCATGAAAGTCGTTTTGTAAGGATCATGTCAAATGGGCAGCAGAAAGATCACATTCATATATCAAGAAAATGGCTGGTTGAAAGGGTAAGCAATTTGGATTTGGGACATTACAAGTCTGAATTTTAATAGATGCCTTTATTAGAAAGATGAACATACTTTAACAATTGGCCTTTTGAATCACCAAAACAATCATTTCTTCAATAGAAAAGATCTGCTGATCTAAGTTACTTGTTGCAAAATGGCAGTGTTGTTTCATTCCCTTTGATACAATAGTAAAAACAAAACTGTGACTGGAATCCTAAGAACCTGGGAGGTCCAGTGTGTTACTAGTGCTCCAATTGCTGTATTTTATCCTAGACCTTCTCTTTAACGGAAGTTGGCCAAGTTCCATGTAGTTGCTGCGGAACATCCGCTTCAGACACTTGATTTGTCATTATAAATCTCTTTTTTAATTGGTTGAATCAATTGGTTAGCAAATTAAACTCCTAAGGTCTGTGAAAAGTTTTTTATGTTTTCTGCCTTCAACTGGATTAGTTAGGACTAGTAACCTTCTAGTTACCAGAGCCAACCAAAAGAAAAAAAAATGCAATTAGAAAGAAAGGTAGTGGACCTTTTTATGAAGGCTGCGTCATAAAAGATATGTAGGCTCCTCTCTATGGGAGCATCATGAATAGAATCAACCTAACTCCAAGGAGTTGCTTCTTTATTTAACTGCTTGCTCGTATTGGCATGCTTCACTCACAGGGCCAGCTTCATATTTTTCATGCATATAAACTTTGTTAAAACCTTGCTAGGATCCTCTCTTCTTGAAGGAAGAACTCTAAGTAGAGCACCAAAAAAAGCCATTCATAGAAACAAGAGAAAAAAGGAAAGGATGATGATGGTGGAGAAGGAGAGAGGTACGAGATGGGATACCATTGCCCTGCTGGAAATCGACTATGTATTCAAGATTGTGGTCATCGGGGACTCTGCGGTCGGGAAGTCGCAGTTGCTTGGCAGGTTCACCAAGGACGAGTTCTTCTTCGACTCCAAGCCCACCATTGGTGTCGAGTTCCAGACACGAACAATCACCCTTAACAAGAAACACATCAAGGCTCAGATATGGGACACTGCAGGCCAAGAGAGGTATTTCTGATCCTTCCATTTTCAACTTTATACCATAATTTACTGCATCGTCACTAGATCAGTGGAAGATGAATTGTCATATAGATGATACAAGCATGTCATGAGCTAAAATCCAAGTGAGCAACAACACATAAGAACTTGCATGAATCAGATTGCAATAGAAAATCTTCAGAAACAATGGAGAATAGTTCGTGGTGATTATACCTAAGGTGCTTTCAGAGATATGAACTAAATGTGAATGATAAAAGTATCTAAGAATTGCCTCAAGAATTTATTGCATCCACCCATAGCGAAAATCAATCTATTGCATCCTTGTAATCATTATGACTTATGACAACCTATTCGGATTTTATTTTGTTTCATTTGGATTCCTTTGTTGACAGTCATCATAGTTAGAGCTATTCATGAGCACAGGGTCGTGTGTGGCTATTTTTCTTGTTTCAGACTGAGCACCCATTAAAAGTTCAGTATTATTTACGAATTTGAATTGCCAGCCTTAGGATGAAAATCAAAATGTTTTTTTCATTGATTAATAGTGAACTAAACAAAATTATTTGTTTTCCTTCCCCATCTTATACAGCTTATTTGTTTCTTTTTCAAAGAATTGGGAAAAAAATCACATGTAAATTGGTATAGTTTCCACTATCAACTATATTTTGTAACATCTTCTGTAACCAGAACATATGATAATGTAACATATGAGAAAATAATTTGGACCCGGGGCCATACAACAATTCAAAGAACATAATGTGCTGAAAGAGAAAAAAGAAAGAACCTTCACCATTGAAGTCGTTTATCACTGATGAGCAGGTAGTATCCACTAGAAATAAAACCCTTATTACTGTTCCACTACATGGTCATTGGTTATGTCTGACATGTATTAATCAAGTTGGGTGGAAGGATGAGTCTATGAAATAGATAACTAACAAAATTGAGCATTGATACAGGATAACTACAACAAATATCTTTCACACCGAGGTTTGGTGATGCTAGCAGAATTGGACATCAAAACACAAATAGTTAAAAAGTACCCTGTCACATAAAACAACTACTAGACCATGAAGATGACCATAGTGAAGCAAACACTACTTTTGTTCAACTTTTTGAAATTTGAATGCAGATATCGGGCGATCACTAGTGCTTATTATAGGGGAGCCCTCGGTGCCATGTTAGTTTATGACATCACCAAAAGGCATACATTTGACCATGTTGCGAGGTGGGTTGAAGAACTGCGAGCGAACGCTGACAGTTCGATTGTAATCATGCTAATCGGAAACAAGTCAGATCTCATTGAGAATAGAGCTGTGTCCACTGAAGATGCAGTAGAATTTGCAGAGAAACAAGGGATCTTCTTCTCAGAGGCATCTGCGCTTAGTGGGGATAATGTGGAGAGCGCTTTCATCAGGCTGCTGGAGGAAATCTATGAAGTAGTATCAAGAAAGGCCTTGGAGTGTGATGAAGCAAGAATGAATAAGAGGAATGATGTCCTGAGCCTCAAGGGGACCAAGGTGTCTGTTCTTTCTGAGGCTTCAATGATGGAAACCAGTGCCATGAAAAACACAACACAGTGCGCCTGTTTATGAAATTTGCATGATCCATTTAGCATATGACTGACAAAGTTTGCAAAGTAAACATACACACCTAAAAAGAAATTGCTTGACAAGACAGGGATGGTTGTTTTTATGTTCTTCCATTGAAACCATCAGATATATGAAGAGAAATGTGGAAGAAAGGAAATATTCAGTCTGTCTACTGTATTTCAGCTTTACATATTGATTGTACTAGAGTGTCAATTTTTCTCTTGCATATCAAATTAACTTCTCCACATTTACTTACAGTTGTACACATATTCAAATCTCTAAATTAACACAAAAACACATGTTACTTAAATAACATTGTTACTAGAATGCTCAAAACAACTAAGTTACTTTTGGTGGTTTCGAGAATTGTTATCATAAAACCGAGGACATAGAGCGATTTAAGGTTATCCATCCTTCCTTGGATATTCAAAACTCTCTTCTCTCAATTCGATTTCGAGATTTAATTATGCTCTCTGGTTAGCAGTTCATGATCAAAACTAAAGAAGACAAATTGAACTCCACTCATTGAAAGTTAAGACCTTTCTTGCATTGCAGATACGTTGCTTAATCAAAGAATAATAAACAAGGGAAAGATGAAAGAACATAAAATAAAAAAGAACTTGGTTTATTGACTCACTCGGTTACTCCGGTGGCGGAATCCACCTCGTGCATCAACATGAACTGCACACTGCAGCGACCACGATGCCCGTCGGAGAGCCGTTGGCAAATGCCGCGGGCGAACTGAGCGAGCTTTACCGTGACAGAGACGGCGAGACTGCGGCCAGCCCGTGCTCTATACAGAAGATCGTGTGGCAGCAGATGTTGAGGAGTGAATTCTGTAGGAAGAAGCACGTCAAGCTTCTCGCTGGCGTAACGAACGAGCACCGACGGCTGCCAGAGCCTACCGCCGGATTTGGAGACTCCGACCGGCGACGAGAAATCGGCCGTGGCAGGCGCCGCCATCCGACGGCCGCTCCTCGTAGTTGGATCCTGGGAACCAAGGGACGTCGGTTGGTTGGCCCATAAGTGAAGTGGGCCGATTTTTTAGGGCCTTCTTATTTAATTGTTACCCATAAGAATTGGCATTTCATATTATTACAACTTTGTTTAGTTATATAAAATGAGCTGAAAGACTAATACAATGCAAACAATTACATTAGAAATATTCTGAAACTTTTACAAGTACATTAGAAATATTCTGAAAATGCGTTATTATTTTAAAGTTTATTTCATATTTTACTCAATAAACTTTAACAAGGGTTTACATGAAGTTAATACACATATATGCTTTAACTATTTTAATTTGTATCATTTTATGTATCTTATATGTAAGGATTATTTTTTTACTTTTCTTCTATAAACCATGAGCTATTTTCCCTTCGCTTCCTAAACTTTAGAAAAACTCACTTAATTATTCCAACTTTTTAATTTTACCTCACAAACTTTTATATAAAAAATTAAAAAGCATATTTGAGAAAAGTAAAACTGAACAACCACAACTAAATTTGATTCACTTCTATGTTTCTTAAAACAAAACTGAAAATTTTAATTGGTTAAATAAAAAGTTAAGACTAACACAAAAGTTGATATTGGTTTTGAGATATAAAAGTTTGAATAGTTTGAAAGAGGTAAGTGGTATTTTAAAAACTTTGAGAATAACTAATAATTTAGAGTTATTTGGTGCAAAAATGGTGTAAATTTAACAGCAAAGAATATACATATGAATTAAATTGACATTCATACTATTAGAACATTACTAATTTAATGTTAAAACAAGAGCAAAGAAATAAACTCTAGTTAAATTAGTGATTCCAGAAGTTAAATCTACGGCTATCATCTACTATTAATAGGAACACAATTTTGCTAATTAATTAGGAAACTTATCGAATTCATTGTATATTTAAGTGTCATATCATTTGAAAGAATCTATTTTATAAAAGCAATATGATGTCTATTATAACAAATATTGTAAATTGCAAAGCTAGCATCAGACAATCTTTTGAACTGTACTACTGTCTTTTCTTGCATTTCCGAGTTTCGTCGACGACAGGTTTCAAAGATCAAGTTGAATAATGGAGACATCTTTTTCTCCCATTTCTATAATCCATAGCAAGTGGTAAGAATTGTATACCTGGAAACTACAAATCTGTATTAATATAGTTTAATTCATTACCTATAGATTAATGCAACAAATGCAATTAAGAAATAAGTCTGCATGCAGCTAGAGAAACATACAAACGCATACCTAAATTAATTACCTTTACAACTATTATGCTGATTAATCAAGAGTACCTCATGGCTTCTCGTGGATCAAGATATTAGTATATTATGGATCGAAAGTTCTAGGTGTATATGTATGTATGTATAAATGCCATATTTCCATGTTCCCCAACTTGCAAGTGCATAATTCTACGTATATAGAATTATATATACGTACGTCTTACAGCACATTATTTTTTTTTAAAAATGTAATTGGTTAGCATGGCATATCTTCCCGTGACATTCTCGATCGATCACTATATTATAAGCGCGTTTGGTTGGTTTTACATGATATGTACATATATATATACACTTTCGAAAATGCTGGAAACTAATAGATATATGGAGAATATGGTTGTGGTGTCACATGCATATGATTCAAAGATATATCGTTTTATATTCAAGGGAAGAGCTTCCAATGTACATTGTATTTTTAATTGTTCATGTGATATGTTCACGAGTTTGCATTTGTAATTATAAAAAGGAATTAACAAACTAAATTAAACTCAAATGTGAATTCGACCTTCTCTATCAGCGAAGAGTGTCCAACGCATTTACCAACTATTAGTAACTTTCGTTTGGAATATAACATATTGGTACAATTAGCAACGACAATATATCTATGCATATATATCGTTTTAAATTTGTTCTTGTAGTTCTCAGCGTGTATTACGTTATCTTACTTTTTTCTTTATGAAAAGAAAATGGAGACTTGCATGATAATGAAGATACGGAAGAGGAGATCGAGGGATCAATCACACATGCAACTCCATCATCAGCCAAATAATTGCCAGCTTTAAAGCTGCTCCATGCCATGCATATCCATGCAGGCTCACCTGATTTTCACCAGCTCTTCTCTCTGTCCTTTGTTTCCTTGCAACAATTCAATATGTTATTAACAAAATCTCTCTCTCTCTCTCTCTCTCTCTCTCTCTCTCTCTCTCTCTCTCTCTCTCTCTCTCTCCCGACGCCTAACCGCAAGGGCAAGTGCCCCATCGACGCCCTGAAGCTGTCGGCGTGCGCCAATGTACTCAACGGCCTGATCAACGTGGGCGTCGGCAAGTTCCCCAAGCAGCCCTGCGACTGCTGCACCGTCATCGATGGCCTGCTCGACCTGGAGGCCGCCGTGTGCCTGTGCACCGCCATCAAGGGCAACGTGCTCGGCATCAACCTCAACATCCCCATCGACCTCAGCCTCGTCCTCAACTACTGCGGCAAGACCGCCCCCAAGGACTTCCAGTGCTATTGATCGACCAGTACCTGATCACAAGTATTTGGTCATGCATGGGTGACTTCCATTAATTGCTAATTAGTGGTCGATTACTTTTGTATCAGTTTCATCCTCTGGTGTTTGTTCCTGTTGACGCCCATATGTCTGTTTTTTTAATCTTCTTGTAGCCCTCTGCCTGCCTTCTTGCATGGATCTCTCCTTGGTTTTGTTATTGCATGTGTTCTCTGCACTCTGCAGTAAACAGAAGCAGGAGTACGATTATGCAGGGGTAGTTACTGTGCATTGCATGTGTTTATTTGTCTCGTTGTATTAAATTAATTATTATTTATGGAATGAAGACATCGCTTATGGATTCTATGTTTGTATTTATATTATGATATTGATGGCGATAGTTATATATATATAAAAAAAATCATCCAATGAAGTTTATGTATTGAAACAATTTGATAACTAGTGGCGAGGACTTGGTAGCTGCATAAATGAATGAACGGATAGTTAAACCACAAATTTAATTTGAGCATTTTATATATTAAACCATAATTAGTGGCGAGGACATGGTGGCGGGCCGAGTGCCCTCCTCACTGTAAGGAGGGTGCCACCCTTCTTAGTGAGGAGGGCGCGGCACCGTGAGAGGAGGGGATGACCCTCCTCAATGAGTCATTGAGGAGGACACTCACGTAACGCCCTCAAACTCATACCCCGCTAGATGATAATATGGACTTGGAGACGCTACGACGATGCGATCCTTTGACTAATAATTTGACTATGTTGATCTGTCAATAAAAATTATATAAATGCGGAAGACTTTAATTAATTAAAATTAATATCCAATAAAATAAATGCGAAAGATAATATCAGCTTCATCACGAGTAAATATGTAGTCACCAGCACCATCATCCACTATAGAACTAGTTACCTGTAGGATCATACATGAAAAGCAATATTCCATGAGCAATTACACCCAGTGTGTAAGACACAAGTAGATATAGAATCATAACGATAAATATGATAACAATAAACTTGATATTGATATAAATCAATAGGTAGTGTCATGATGAGTTAACAATGTAATTCAATAGCTTCAAAACGATACAATCCAATAATTTCACTTTGAGAATTATCCTAGTGTGAGACAATATCAATTTGGATAATAATTAAAGAATGACCCAATCCGATATATTCTTCTATAATAAGACTATTCATTGAAGGACGATCCAATAAGCCCAAATGATAAGGGGCAATTCCCAAGAGACAATGAGATAGAAATTCGATCGATGAAAGGACGATGAAAATAATGACAAGACTGGCCAACTTCAGTGATATGAAAACTCGATATTATTATGATAAATAAGATATGCCCATATGGTGCAAACCATAGGGTGATCCATCAATTTCGATATAAGGTCCATTGACATTCTAATAATATAATACTCTTTGAAACAATAAGGCCAATCAGAAATGAATCAAAGACCAGTTGAACAATAATTGAGATTAATTCGGTAAGACCAAGTAATAAAGAATAAACTTTCAAGGGCCAATAAGAATGATATAGCTTCAATAAAATACTTTGAACGATATGACCAAAC
>LTAE01002818.1:27795-41252 GCA_001647135.1 Pontederia paniculata | reverse complement strand
TTTTTTTTAATTTTTTATACTTCTTTTCATTCCAATTATGCCCTCAAACCCTAGTAAAATACCTAAATTTTCCCACCGTCGATTCTACCTCCGAGTTCAGCCGAGTTCAGCCGAGTCAACCGATTCTACGATTCTACTTACGAGTCTACACGAGTCTACCATCCTATACGAGTTTACACCGAGTTCACTCGGTTTTGGGGGGTAGATACTTGAAATCGCACGATTCTACGACTCAAACTCGCGATTTTGAAAACCTTGGACTAAACCCTTGGCCTTGCCATTGGGTCCTTACAATTTAAGTCTTCAAAATAATTTTAACGCATTTAAATTAATATGATATCATAGTGAAATCTATTTCTGATGAAGTTCTTATTAAAATTATTCATCCTTTTTTATGATTCATGTTTTGAGCTTTCAGCGAAATTGAAATTATCCATGATTTATATTAAAAATATAAATTTAATAATATTTTTTTTATCGTCTCACGTCTAATTTATCAGAAGGAATATAATTTTTTAGCAGTATAAAAGGTCATTGTGTATATTACCCATTGCCCGTCGCAATGTATTGGAAAATAAATAACAGAACATGCAAATGCAACAAAACTTAAAAACAGTGACAAGCGGCGGAATTATATTGATATTTGCAACATAGAAACCCCCACAACTTCTCTTTATAAGCAACCAAAGATTGATCAAAGTTATTACATTTTTCGTAACACATGAAAGAAAAAAAATTAAACCCATGCGTAAATTTAATTGAACATAAAGTGTCTTAATTGATAATTAATCAGGCATGTCTGTACTTATTGATTTTCATTATGATATCGGAGGAAGACGATTCATCTGTAAACATAGTTGCTTCCAGTAATCTCTTAATTAGAGAAAGTAATGAAAAGGAAGAAAAGAAAAAAGTTAACGAGAGGAAATAAAATGAAACATAAATTTTTTATTATCCATAATTTTTAATGAATTAAAAAGAGAAAAAAAGATACTTTATATTTTTTTAAAAAAAGTTTATTATCTTTCTTTTTCCCTCAATCCAAATATACCTTATAGTCTTGCCAAAATGACCTGGCAATTTACTTGAAATGTCGGCTCTAGCAGAGGAATTAACATGTTACATTCAAGAATAGTAAATCTACATAAAAGATCGTCTCCTTGTACAAAATCTCCCCGCACGTTGATGTTCGTTATCTCCCATTCTGTGGACCCTGGTGGTCTAATACTTGTAACAGTCTTATTCTTAAGTTGGCATCACAGTCTTTTTTTTCCTTTTTGGCTTTGTTTGATTGATTGTAGAATAAGAATGAGGGGCAAAGTTGATATTTTTTTTAAAAAATATTATCATAATAATTTTTTTAGAGATCAATTGTTTATTTGTAGCTCATTCCCTGAATACTAATGCTCATTTTTAGTTAGACCTCTCAAAAAATAATTAATCTAGTAGAATAAAATTCTTATCTCTCGGATAATTATCACACAACCAATCATCACCTTATTATAAATTCAAAATGTACACTTTCCACTCGTTGCCAAATATTTCATAAATAACTGAAACATTATGCTTTCTTTTTATTCTTTCTAAATTACTTTCCCCTGATTCAAATCTATATTTATCAACTCAGTAAGTAACATTGCAGCTAAATATGTGTTATAATCATGTGACCTTTATAATCATTATTGTCATCATGAAGATGATCGTTGAGATCAATCATTGGAGTCATTAATGTGCTTTAACAGTCGATAATGAAGGGTTGGACAATAACGAATATTCAACCATTATAAATATATATGAACGTTTACAGAAAATCTCGATGTTCCAATTCTTCTATTCTCTCTCTTCTTGGATATGTAGACTTTTGAGTAGCATTTGGAGCTCCTATCAAGTGATCTTTTTCACTCCTCATTAGAACTTTTTTATATCTAGTCCTTTCTGTTATAGTCGCGCTTTTATATCGATATGGTCCGCGGCGATATTCCCACTAACTTTTCTTCCGAATTCCGGCTAATTTTGATGGCGACAGAGGTCATCTTCCAGCAAAATCTAAAAACAATCAGTGACTGTTCTTCGTCCGAAGAAAAAAAAAAGAAGAAATGTACGTGCAAGTATTCTGTGCATGTAGAGCTTAGATACTGATCATGACATGACGAGTTAATTGCGCCACACAGCACGACATCTACGACTACTTCTGCACATGCAAAGAGCATCATCTCCTGGTGCTCCATGTGATCGAAGGTTATAACATGCAATGCATGTACCATATAAAATAAATCGATAAGTAATTAACAGCTTACAACTTATTCCATTTACGCGGTTTTCACATTGAATTAATTGCATGCCTCTGTCGTTTCCGGCCAACAGCCAAACATGAAACATGCAAACCCAAAAAAAAAGAAGCTTGAAGGCTTATTAATTCGAATATCAGAAAAGCACTAAACAAACACAAGGAAAGAATGATGTGAGAGGGATCTTCTCTCCTCCACTTTACTTCACCTTTACTTTATCCCTCCACCTCTACGTTTAGTTTCGAAAGCATTTATCCTTTGTTTATTTATATGCTCAAGAAAAAAAAGGTATCCAATTTTGTTATGAGACTTCTCTTGTGATAACAAAGGAAAAAAGGTTAGTGTCTTTGGATCCAATTCACGGACAAATTACAGGATTTGGGAAACCACAAACTGTGCAAGTGATGGGAAGGGCGTGAGACTAGTAATTGATAAAGCAATGTGTAAAAGTCACCAACCTGGCCTTCTTTCTCAAATGTATTTACTGTTTTTTGAGAAATAACGAAGAAAAAAAGAAAGATTATAAAGTTCACACAGAAAAAAATATATACAAAATTTATGTAATTTAAAGATGAATGAACATACGTCATAGGAAGTTTCATTATTTCGTATAAAAAATCACCAGAATAGATAGTTGCTCCTAAAATCACATATACCCGATGGAGGTTGAATTTGTGATAATAAAAATTGAATAATCAATCTTCATTTGAAAGTATTTCTACATGCAACATTTTATTAGATCTTGTACTTAAATCATAATTTTGCTGTTTGGGACTTTTAATTTTGTCTATATGGGTCCAAGATTTGAGAACAAGTAATGTACTAAAATAAATTTGCAAGCTTTTGTTATACTCCAATTGATGTTGTCGTATCTTTCATTAATTCCTTGCCATTAATGTCTCATGAGTGGTATTTTGGAGAATACCATAATAAAGAGAGTACTGTCTGCCTAGGAAGCATTAAAGGTCATGCTCAACTAATATATTTGTCCTTTTAATCAAAGAACGATAAAAACATTTTTCTTTCTCAATAATGATGAAATCATGAGATACATTGAGATTGTTCACTTGATGCTCAAATTCCCTCGTAATTGATCAAGCTTTTGAAACCGGCCTGTGCACAACTTGTTATCGTTTAATTAAATGAATTTTGGAAATATTAATTAACATCATTTTAAAAATATGAATAAGTTAACTTAAACATTTACGTTCCCCAAGAATGGATGCTAGTAATATTCTAAATATAATAGTTATCAAATAAAAGACGCAATTTGTATTTGATTCATCGGAGCATATTTAGTTAATATTTTATAATCGAGTTAGAGGCGATACATTGTCATTTTGTATTATCTTGTTGTCTACTTTTGCATCTTCTTCCCGTATAATAGTAGTGGAAATTTAATTCAAGACTTTTTAATTTTGAAGTTAAAGATGTTTGCCATTAATTTCACCAAATTTGTTTCTCAATGTCAACATACTTTTTTAGTATACATTTAGTCATGGACGATGGAAAAAACCCGGCAGTATTTATAATATCGATAACGAAATCAATAATATCCAAAGATTAAATCCAAATCACAACCTTCCACATGTACTTTAAATTTTAATCCATATTATAATAATATTTGTATGTACTTTTCTTATACTTTCCATAAAGAAAATAAATAATCGTTTTAGTACAATTAAGACATGATAATTCGGAATCAAAATAAAATATTATAAAATTAAGTTCTGATGATATTATCAAATTAATAATATCAACTTCATTTCACTAAATAAATTGATCTATGTATGTATGTATATATATATATATATATGTATGTATGTATGTATGATCATTGTATTATAATAGNTATATATATATATATATATACATACATACATATGTCACCTTAGGAACATACGAGTATTTCATTATTCCATAATAGCTGAATAGCGAGTAGAATTAGTTTAATTTGGTTAAATCTTGTTCTCCAAAAAATTATATTAAAAATCGTAAAATCACTACTTTTAATTCTTTACGGCAGAATTACACATTTTTCTAAATGGTTGAAATACATACATATATTATTTTCTCTTTTCTTATCGTATTTTATTTTTCTTTATAATCTTAATTATTCTATTTTTTTATCTCATTGATTATCATGATTAGTCATCAGTTACTTATAAATAAAATTTACTTGTAAAATATCACACTTTATTTTCAATTTAAACACATGATAAAATAAGACTACTAATAACTTCCAATCGAACGGTTCCTATGCTATATTTGTTAGTAGAATTCTTTTTCAACCAAATCTCTTTAAAAAATAAATTAATCTTATTCGATTAATTATGTTTAAAATTCTAAAAAAAGAATAAAAAGTTATTATTGCATTTTAAAGGAATACTTTATATCTAAAGAATTAGTATTGGTGAGTGAGATTACAATTTTTTAAAAGTCAACATTACTTGTCGCCTATTTTATGAAATATTAATCTTATTTGACATAATAAAGTTCTATTCTAAAGTATATTAGACAATCAAACTGTCATTATCTAAATTGAGCTATGGAATTAGAGAAAAGAGTCCCTTTCACATAGGTTTTTCGATTTTCATAAAATCACGTAAGTAAAAGTTAAAATATTGACATAAAATTTAAATATTTTTTTTAAAAATAATTCTTTAATTTTACTCAATTTTTATTTTAATTTTTTAGCTTTAATTTATAATCAAATGATCTCTTAACTTAATTGTAACGGATGATTCTCAACTTTACAATATGCTCATCCAAGGTCCTTTTTGTTTTAGAATATCATTTTGTCAAAAAAAATTCACATTTGAATGATAAAATTACTATTCTTTGTGTCTAAATTATTATATGTATTTGTAAATATTATTAATTTTTATCTCTTATAAGAATAAATTGATTTTTACAAATTTCAACATGCCCTAGCGGGCTACCCTAAATCGTATTAACGCAATAATTATATTATTCTCACGAAGAATACATACAACAATCTAAATATAAAAAAATATTATTTTTCACATTCTCACATATGAATAGAAGATTGACAAATCTATATTCTTAGATAAAAGAAATTTTCAATTAAATTATAAAATTGAGGAATCATTCAATTATAAATTAAAATATTATAAACCAAAATTAAAAGATCATTTAATTAAAATTAAAGTTACAAGATCAAAATAAAAACTAAGTTAAGAAACTATTAAAAACTATTTAAATTTTACGTTAATATTTTTATTTTTACTTACTTGATTTTACTAGATAGAGAAAAATAAAAAAAATGAAAATTTCTCTTAGGAGGGGGGTATTTTCGTCCGAAAAGATATTTATGCCTCCCAAGTCCGAACCGCCCTCGTGCTATTAGTTAAATTACGAACCACACCCCTACTCATTTTTTATATAGATTCCAGTTTCTTTCCACTCATCACTCCACGCGCAGTACCATTACCACGCTCTCTGAGCACCACCACCCCACACTGTTCACTTCCATGGCGGTCACCGCGCCGCACCGCCTCCTCCTCCCCCTCTCCGTCCTCCTCTTCGTTCTAAATGGCGCCGCTTCCAAACCTTTGGATTACCAGATCCTTGAGGTCACTCCCCTCCGGAACCCGGCCGCCTTCCGTCCAGATGTCGACGCCGACGCCGACGAGGGAATCCTAGACGCGGCCGCCGAGGAGGTGTCGGAATCCGACCTTATCTCCGCCTCCTCCGTTCACCTCCGACTCTCCCATCGTGACTCCCTCCTCGCTGCCACCTCCACACCTGAGCACGTCCTCCGCCTACGCCTCGACCGGGACGCCGCTCGCGTCGTGACGCTCCACCAGGTCCTCAACGCCGCTTCGACCGGGGCCTCCACTTCGGCCCCGGCGGCCAACGTCACCGCGTCCCGCCCGAGGCGGGGCTTCAGCAGCTCGGTGGTTTCCGGCCTCGCTCAGGGCAGCGGCGAGTACTTCGCCCGGTTCGGGATCGGTACGCCTCCTAAGCCCGCGTACATGGTGCTCGACACCGGCAGCGACATCGTCTGGCTACAGTGCGCCCCCTGTCGCCGCTGCTACTCACAGTCCGACCCCATCTTCGACCCCCGCGGTTCCCGCTCCTACGCCACCGTCCCCTGCGGCGCTCCCCTCTGCCGCCGGCTCGACGTCGCGGGATGCAACACCCGCCGCGGGAACTGCCTCTACCAGGTTGCCTACGGCGATGGATCGATCACCACAGGCGAGCTCTCCACCGAGACGCTTTCCTTCCGGCGCGGCATTCGGGTGCCTCGCGTGGCACTGGGCTGCGGCCACGACAATGGGTATCGGCCTCGGACCTCCGGCTGGATCCGACGACGGGGAAGGGAGGGGTCATCGTGGACTCGGGCACGTCGGTGACGCGGTTGGCCCGGCCGGCGTACGAGGCGCTGCGCGACGCGTTCAAGGCCGGTGCGTCGGGGCTGAAGGTTGCCACGGGCGGGTTCTCTCTGTTCGACACGTGCTACGACCTCTCCGGGAGGAAGGAGGTGAAGGTCCCGACGGTGGTGCTGCACCTTGCCGGAGGGGCGTCCGTGCCTCTGCCAGCTGCAAACTACCTGATCCCGGTGGACACCAAGGGCACGTTCTGCTTCGCGTTCGCCGGCACAGACAGCGGCGTGTCCATCATCGGGAACATACAGCAGCAGGGCTTCCGGGTGGTGTTTGACGGCGAGACGTCGAGGGTTGCGTTCGTGCCGCGGGGTTGCTGAACGCTTATAACTGTTACATATCGGTGGCGCCCCGCCGGTACCGTTACGGTCAGTTACGTCTCTGTTATATTAAAGGGTGGTGGTGGTGGTGGTAAAAATGTGGAGAGATAAAAGAAAAAAAAAGCAGCGATCTTTTTACTTTTACTTTTCTAATGCGTGTCACTTCTTTTTTTACTGTTATCTTAATGTGTTTAGCGTATAACGCGCGTTCCTCGACTAATGTAATTGCCCAATTGTTACATAGCGTTTAACTCGTGCTTGTTTCTTGTTTGATTTTTTTTTTCGGTGAGAAATTGTTTCTTGTTCGATGAATTGTTTACCCTTCTCTTTTTTTTTTCCTTTTTTTTTTGTTAGCATTTGCCGCTGCTGAATATTAACTTTTGATGGTGTAAATATTGATTTCTTTATGGTCGATGAGAGGAGAGATGACAACTTGTAGTTTAATTTACAAGCCAAGGGGTTTGTGATCGGATCCATTAAGAATTTTGTTGGCTTCTGTTGTCGGACACATAGTAGGATTATAGAATAAATGAACATGGGATGGGTAAAGTATATAACAGAACGCAAATGCATAAAATGTACTTCCTAATCGATGGAGATTTTTTTTTTCTTTAGCAGAATAAGCTAATAATTAAGTAACCATATCCGATTTATTTTTTATATAGAAAATTATTAATATAAATTAACTCATGATGAATTAAATTAATCGGAACAATATTTTATGAGTTTAATAAAAATATTATGTAGTTAAGCAAGTCACATTATATTTCTTATTCTTTTAATCATAAAATATTAAATTCATTAAAGATATTAACATTTATCATAAGTATAATATTCTACTATTCAATTGATGAAATAAGTAACTAGTACTTTCATTATTTTTATATTTTATACATTGAGAAGTGAAAAAATAATAATCTAAAAGTTTGTTTAGACCGATAGAAAAAAATAATAATAAAGAAGAGAGTAAAAATTATTTTATTTAAATAAAAAAAGTTTTGGAAAAAAATAAAATTTATTTCTTCATTCTAACTAATTATAAATTATTATTCTCAATTTGAGATTATGATTTTATCCTCCGTTTCTTTTATTTTCTTTCGTGAGTTGGACATATGTAGTTGATCATAATGGAGTCACGAGACTGCCAGCCTGCATGAATAGGCACATATAATTTTATCTTTGCATGCATTTAGACCTTATAAGTAATTAGTTCAGTTGATGTATTGTTTGATTTGTCAATCCAAACGTCCACTTAATAATTAAATCTTTCTAAAACAAAATTAATATTTAACTTAATTAATTTTATAAATTTCTTAGTTTCCTCCGATTACCAATCCATAGCGATTATTATCGTTAATCTATATTTTGAGAAAAAAAGTTATTTAGCCCACTGATATTTTACTTTCTCTAATTTTCTCCTTTTAAAATGTTCAGTTTATTCCTCGAGAAAACAAAAATCTTAACTACTTAGATACATTTATAACTTTTACAAATTATTTTCTTGTGTTTAATTTATTTATTTTTGACATAACTTTTCTATTATTTTTTCTTTTCTCTTGACATGTCTGACATTCTTCACCATGTAAAATTTTAAATGGATACATTCTTCTACAAATGCTATTTAAAACTTTAGATTTTTTTTAAAAAAAGTTGGATTATGATACTTTTTATTTTACCTTTAAATTTATCTGTCTTGTTTTTAAAGAAAAAAAATATAAATTTAATAGTTTAAAATTAATAATCTTAATAAAAATATGTAATTTATAAAAATATCAAAATGGATTTTATATAATGTGAATCCAATGTGATCTCTAACTTCACTAATGACTACAGCTGTCATAAATTGGAAAAAAAAAGTTGGTAACTTTGGAACACAGGAACCAGTGTATCGGAAAGTGGAATAGGAGTCTCTGTTTCGGCAGGATTTGTTTGCCAGTGGACCGATGGACGGAATGCGATAAAGAAGGAGAATAGTTTATTCCTATTCGATGCCATGACAAGGCTCTGTTCGGCATCAGAGTTATCCAAAAGCTTGCTAGCTCACCCACATTCTACCCTAACTAAACTCCAAATCTTATTCCAGGTAATGTTTCTACTACCCCATATTAGAGCAAGAAAGAGAGATAAATAAAATTATTTTTTCTTTATTCAACTCCAACTCAAGTTAAATATTTTCTACTAGAGAATTAAAATTAACATATCTGATCTTCCAGTTCATTAATTTTTTTTCTTTTATTCAAAATACATCTTAAAGCAACTGATGTAATTCAATTATTATCTTAAAACTTCGTGTCTCTCTCTCTCTCTTTATATATTATTTTCATGTCTCTGGAACCATAAATCTCCATTCCTAATGACCTATATATATGTATACAACATATCTAAGGAGAATGATAGGGATCTACTTAAAAGTTTGTTTTATGATGAAAAAAAAAGAAGAGAGTGGATTCTGCCTAATTTAGCAGGATATATCTTTTTGTATCGTATCAGCAAAACTAAGACAAAACTCGAGTTAAGTATTTGGACTTTATTTCTTAATTGGAACACAACGATGGGAGAGAAATTACGCCAAATTTATGTGGTGCAATTGCGATATGGTAGTAATTAATTGTTACTTTTTCGATTGCAATCCTAGTATTCGTAACAAGATATTAATTAAATTTTAACGGCAGCATAGTGATTGCACATATATGAAACAATGTGATTAATTTAGTGTTCCTTGATAAATGATTTTTTTAGTAAATCTTTTTGGTGTAAAAAAAATTAAAATCAATACCATCTTAATAAGATTTTATTTTATACTCCATCCCAACTCAACTACACTAATTAATTGTTACTCCAATAAAATAAAAAAAATAATTATCTTAAAGCAGATAATCTGCAAGAATTCATGCTATAGCGAAATTAAAAAAAATGCACTACATCAACATAGTTGAGATGAAATGATAAATATTTTTTTTTCAATCTCGAATTTGAATTCTTCTGAACTCAGAATAATCTTCACTAAAAATTTCAATTATCACGATCAAATACCAATGTTATTAAAACCGGACCGGACCGGCCGGTTCAACCGGTTCAACCGCGAACCGGTGGCTGGACCGGTCCGGTTTTAGTCTAAAATCAGAAATGATATCGAACCGGATGAAACCGGTTCGAACCGGACAAAACCGGTGAACCGGCGAACCGATCCAAAACCGGGTTCAACTCTAAATTTGGAAAAAAATTACAAAAATGGAAGCAAAAATTATATAAAAGGAAAATAACTTAAAACAATTACTAAAAATGAAATTGGAAACAAGAATAAATATGGGAGGAGAATGAATAAGGAGAATAAATGGAAATTAGAAAAAGGAAAGATTTGGTAATAAATGAAAATTAACTAGAATAATAGGAAAGTGAACAATAATTTGAATTAAAATAATTAATATAATATTATTAGTACGGTAATAATATCAAATACGATAATTTCGGGGTAAGCATTAAATTTTATAAAAAGAGAAAAATTGGCAAGAATAAAATTGGAAAGAAGAAATAAATAGGAAGAGAGTAAATAAGAAAAGAAATGGAAATAAAAAAAGAGGTTGAAATAAAAGAATTTCAAATAAACTTAGCAATAATTTGATATAAAATAATTAATATAACATTATTATGCATTTTATAAGCATTATTTTTTTAATATAATAAATATTTTTTTAGAAAAATGATTCAACTCAAATCAAGGTAAAAAATTATTGAAAGAAATAGAAGAGATTTGAAAAATAACACTATGCAAAATGAAATGATAAAATATAGGTGAATTAATAAAAACATAGGGGAAGAAGGTGAAAATTGAAAAAAAATAATCAAATTAAGAGTGAGTCAAATTAAAATAAATTAATATGACATTATTACTATCAATAAAAGATAATAATAATTCATTAATCATCATTATTTTAAATAAGTATCATATTTTAAACATACAATAAATAATATTTTAACTTATATCTAATTATTAATTAGTTATTATTATATATTTTATATAATATATAATATTAATTATGCTATATATCTTAAATTATTATAAATAATATTATTTTAATAAAATTCGGTTCAACCCGGTTGAATCCGATCGAACCGATCCAACCGTGATCTAGTTGGTTGTCCGGTCCGATCTCCGGTCCGGTTGTGATAACATTGTCAAATACACTACTCGAAGTAACACCGAGACAATCTGTGGGCTGTGCGCAAGTCATTTGGGTTGAAAAATCAACGCGCAATTTAGAAAACGAGGGTGTAAAAAGAGAAATGAAAGTGTACCCTTGTTGCTTGTTAAAGGGTGCATGGATTGGACAAATGTCTGCTCAGAATATTTTGCTGCAACCAAAACCAAGCGCTTCCTTTAGTCCGATGTGCAATTTGACCATGGTAATTTCTCTCAAGAATGATGAGAATTTTTATTTTCAGTGAAAAAAAAACGTGTATACCCGTATGCTATAATCCTCTTAATTAATTTTTCTAAATTTTCTTGAATCTCTTATGATGACGTATAAAGTAATTATATTATTTTTTTGGAATATTTTAAATATGTGAGTATTAGAAAAATGTTAAGAGTATTGTATTAGGAGAATGGATAATTTTTCATCTGTTATGTAGGGGTGATTTTTCGGACCTAGATATTTTCGAACGATTTTTTTAGAGTTCATAAATAATCCTAAACCGATCTTTTTTAAAAAAATTTCACACGGATCTGTATTTTTTAAGTGATTCTTTTTATCCCTACTACAGTCCAACGTTAATGAAACTACAATAACAAAATATAATTCGTTAGCAAAATATAAATATATCTAATATCATAAACCAAATTAACTAGGAGCTCATATATTATAAAAATAGAATATTATCTCATATAAAACCTTGAAAAGAGAACTAATTGACTATTTTATTTATCATAAGGGAAGAAGAATATTTATTAATGAAAAATGGGCTCCTACAAATTTTCGAGTGAATGGATCAGTTTTTTATTAAGCAATAACAAGAACATCTAATCGAGCTTCGATTTATTATTATTATTATTATTATTATTATTATTATTATTATTATTATTATTATGATGATGATGATGATTATTATTATTATTATTATTATTATTATTATTATTATTATTTTACGATTTCTTTTGTATACCCCGATGTAAAAGTAACAAAAAAAATCTCATTAACTTTCCTTTATTTGCGCTGCAAATTTTCTTGTTGTCGGTTTTAGTTGTAGAACAAATCTATTAGGAGGAATTTTTTTGCAGGGTTTTTTGTGCACCATTGGTCACCGTCGAGGGGCACATGCACGGATGGCATATATATGGGTCCTTCTCCTACAATTAAGAATATTGTCTTATGTCCTTCGATCATGGAGGAGGCAACGTGATCTATGTCCATTATTGCAACCATCACAAGCTCAAACTTGCGTCTTTTTTCTCCATTCAACATTATACATTTAATGCTATTTGTTTCAATACATGTCCTGTTCAGGTAGGTGTTAAGCATCACAATCAACCCATATTGTCAAAGTTGCACCACGTCCATAATTCTAGTGGCATTCATATGCACCGCATTCCATTAATTAATAAAGTTACATGCAATCACGGATCAAAACAATTATGTCCATGAGGTCATGTTGCACGCATACCATCAATTAAAAGAGGTGAGGGATAGATAATTCCTGAAAGTAAATACTTTATTTGTATTCAAGTTCATTTTTGTCTGATTTAAGAACTCTTTGAGAAGGAGCATTATGAGGCAGAAAGCGTTTCACGTGAGTGTCAAATGAGTGTTCTGCCCAGAACATTCACTTGCCAAGTGTTTCATATGAGTGACAAGTGAGCATTCTGCCCAAAAAGCTCATTTGCCATGCCAAATATGACCTTATTCGACTTGCATTGCATTTGCTAATGTTCAATCCGAAGCTGCTAACTCTTGCATTCTAACTCAAAAGTGTGACTTCTAAGCGAAGTAGAATGTTTGAGAAATTATTTGTCTATATATTTTATGCAGGGGCGGAGCTAGACAAGTTACTCAGGGGTGCACATTTTTAACTAATATTATAATAAAAAAATTAAAATAGTATGAAAAATAATATAAAAAATATTCCAAATAATTATGATATTTATTCTATTAATTTTGTATTCTACTTTTTTCACCATGAACTATATTTTGTGATTGGGGTGATCTTTTTTTGAAATATTTCTCTATTCCCATACTTAATTGTAAAAAAAATATTAACATTAAACTTAATTTGAGCAAATCATAAAATAATTAAGAAAAAATCTACAAAGAGAAGTAATTAAACATATCTAATTTGATCTAAGAAAAAATAATATGACAATAAAATTCTAGATAAAATTTTAATATATTATTTTTGAAAATCAAATACATATAAAATCAATCATGATTAACATGCAAAAAATT
>LTAE01002818.1:0-27050 GCA_001647135.1 Pontederia paniculata | reverse complement strand
AGAGAGAGAGAGAGAGAGAGAGAGAGAGAGAGAGAGAGAGAGAGAGAGAATTTTCCAATTATCGGATGAAACTCTTGGAACATGCTTGTTCCATTTATAGCCACATACATGTATCCGTCTATCCCCTTCACTCGCCATTACTTTGCCCTTTTTCTATTATGTTATCATGTTTTGAATACATATCTAACGTCCATGCATAGCTGTAGGGCTGACAATCGTGTAATAGATGTCAAGCATGATACGAGACACTTGGTGAGTGTGTTTGGATTGGAGAGGACGGTGGTTGCATTGCTTGGCGGAAGTTACCTCAGTGGTCATGGTCGTAATACAACAATCCCTCACTTGAATAATATGGTCATTGTATGCTAGGACTCCCATTATTCGTGCAGAATCTAACTAAAAATTATATCTTGAAGTTTCACTATCCGTTAATATATCTTACTGACTGAGATATTCTTGAGTCTCATCATGCCCATATACTTGATAAAAGTTTGACTGCAATTCCGTTTGTGAGAGAATCAACCAACATGTCACTAGAAAAAATATAAGTCATTATCACTTCCTTTTTATCCATTATATCCTGAATATAGTTATAGTCAATTTCAATGTACGTAAGTCAAATATGTCTAACCAAGCTTACCATGTAAGTCAAATCAGATGACCTCATATAGAGCATTGTATACATCAAGCTCCCTACATTGGAACACTGACTTAGGGCTCCGTTAAAGATTCTTGCCCTATATTGAAACACTGAATGTTACTAAGTCTTTTCCCAAATTCTAGTGGTGTCAATGCAGGACTATTTTTTTGTATTCCAACACTTGCAATAACTTATTAATGTATTGTTCTTGACTTAAACTCAAATATACACATATTCGTCTTAAAGTCTAGCTTATCCTTGAGCTAAAAATTAATACAAGCACTTTACATTTCCATTTTTGAAGAATAACCCAACTCAGACTTTCTTTCATTTTACAATTAATATGGTGTTGATTCTATGGGCTTGTTCCTTTTTGTAAGTAACACATGATCATCATTGCCTCAATTCAAAATCATTTTGATAGACCTGAGTGGGATAACATACACTTCACTACATTCATCAGATTTCTATTCTTTCTCACTATCACATCATTTTATTTTCTTGTGACGTATACGACATCATAATCTGTCGTATGACCCTGAAATGCAGTAATTATCGAATTTTCAAGAGGTATACTCTCCTCCTTTATGTTGTCATTAAAATAAAATTATATGTATTCTTAACCTTTTCTTTATTGTTGTTTTGTATCTTTTGAAAATCTCAAAAGTTTCTAGTTTTCTTTCTAAGAGGTAGTCATAATAGTACATAGAGTAGTCGTCTCAATAAATGTAATAAAGTTCCCTTTACTCTTATATGTAGGAATACTTAATGGATCAGAATAAATTAGCTTTAACAATTTAGTTGACATTATCTCCACAGAAAATGAAGACCTTGTCATTTTTTTCGATCAAATAATGCACACAAAGCATTGTTCTTGTTAAAAAAATGTTCGACACCAATTTTTTTTTATTTGTTCCATTTTCGAATTTTCAAGATGTCCAAGTCTCTCATACTAAAGATTGTAGTCAAACATATAACACATAGCATATTGAGAAGAATATTCTATTTCATCATTCTTTATTACATTCAGACAGAACATGTCATGACTAGAAAAATACCATCTAATTACATACACTTTCATGTTCTCAAAGTTCTTTTGCAGAAAAAAATGGGAACAAAAATTAGATTGTGTCTTATTCATATAACGCTTACAATACATTCTTAAGTATCATAAAGCTATCTCCAAGATCCATCTTATCCTTTTCAATATCCTCAATATCTAAGTAGATATGTTCCCCATGTATATCTTTTATTCCCCTTTTGCCAACTCTTTGAAGTTTATAAGACCCTCCTTAGTCTTAGTAATATGGTGACTAGCACATGAGTCGATCTACCATCCTTCGATATCAGTAGTCATCGCATTGCATTCTACTATGGTGGCGAATGAGAATGCTCGTGCCTTTGCCTTGTCTTTCGCCTATTTGTTCTCTATGTGACCACTTATTCTAATCATTTCCAGATCTTATAGGATAGTTACTCTTGAAGTGATCATACATTTTCACAAATGTAACAAGCTTCTTTTGGAACCTTGTGCTCTTTAAGTTTGAACTGCTTCTTCCCAAGGCTAAAGCTTGGTTCGGCATGCTTGCAATAGTGCAGAACGTGAGCTTCTTCCTTTTGCCCTTTAGCACTTTCATTCATGTCGAAGATATCAATCTTCTTATTTTTCTTGTCAATGTTCTACAGATGGAGGATAGTTTACCAACCTTTTTAATCGACTTGTTCACTCGCAACCATGACGGTCATATCGAAGGCAGGTGAAAAATTGTTCAACACCGATATGATATGCAATGATTCAGATAGGGTGCATCCAACAACTTTCACCATTACAATCATTCAATTTACATAATCAGACACATTATCTTTCGACTTCATTTTACAAGTGGTGTATGTATTCAGTAGTAGTTGTACATTTATGTCCCTTTTGGATTCATACTTGTCTTTTAGAGCTTTCTAAAGCTCATAGACGCTCTCATGAATATCAAATACTTTGTTTAGGTCATCGCTTATATACATCAATATGAATGTTCTTGCTCTCTCATCACCAAACTTCTTTTGCTCCATATTTGTTGCATGAATGACTCCTTCTAGAAGCTTTGTTGGGGCGACGTTTATGTACTCTTATAAGTTATCGTGAACTAGGTCATTCTTAATTCTATGATTTCAAGTGTCGTAGTTGTCGTCACTAAAGCAATCTAGTTGGCTAGTTTAGTTGCTATAAATTATACATATTTTCTAAAAATATAAATTATTATTGCAAATAAATATGTAAAAAACTGTGATAAAAATTTATAATATTGAGAAAATTTAGTATAAGAAAATTAAAATTTAAAACTTGTATTCAAAATAATCTTCGAAAAAAATTAGTAAGTAAAAATTGATATTAAATTTAAAAAGGTTAAGGTAATTTCCAAATATATAAAAATGTATTAAAAATTCAATTTATTTGATAATAGTTTTAATTTCGAAAAATTGGTTTGGTCAAAATTATATATTTATATTTGGAATTTAATTTTAAATACGATAGAATTTATCAAAATGTTATTTTGATAATGTTTTTTTGAATGATTAAATATCAAACTGAAAATTTCGGTTTCAAAGTTTATTTCTCATATTTAAAAAAAATATTTAAAATATAATTCCCAGATTCAGAAAATAGTCAATTTCCAAATAAAAAACCATATCCTGTTTGATATTTTAAACTAATAAATTTAGACAATATCATTTTTATAGATTCAGATAAAGACTTCTGAGAGAATATAAATATTTATATTCGATTTGATATTTTAAGTTTTAAATAGAAGTGGCTAAAATTAACTTTGAGATACGAAAAAAAGTTTAAATGGAAAATCTAACTTGCTTATGGTTTAAATCTGTTTGATAATTTTATCTATGTAGTCAATAATAGTTCTTATAATGTTGACAACAGTAAAAATAAATTTACGGAATGATACAAAAAATTGCGGCACTAATCTTCCAGCAATTATTTAGACAAACGAAGAAATATGATTATAACTGTTTATACGACATAAAGTTTAAACAGAAAATCTAACTTGCTTATGGTTCAAATCTGTTTGATAATTTTATCTATGTAGTCAACAATAATTCTTATAATGTTAACAGTAAAAATAAATTTACGGAACGATACAAAAAATTGCGCACTAATCTTCCAGCAATTATTTAGACACACAAAGAAATATGATTATACTGTTTATTATAAAAAAGATTATCTATAGGCACTGATTGCTTTTCATCATATGCTTAACAATAATACTTAATTATAATAATGTCTAAATAGAATTAAAAATTTAAACAATATAAAATTATGACAGATAGGATCAAATCTATATAAAGCTATGGTTTTTAACAGAAATTATGACAGATAGAATCAATTCTATATGTCTATTTAAAATTTAAATTAAAAATTTGCAATCAAGATCTAATTTAAAAATATATATATAGATACCGGCTGCGAGTAATATAGCAGAAATATTGTAAAAGATTTGACAAGATTCAATTATTATTATTTAATAAAAGTAGTGGATCTACGACTTTGATTTGATCATATGAGCAGATCTAATGGCTAACATATATAAGTTGACAGAATATATCTACGGGCGTGATGTGAAGGAAAAAAAAATCAACGGCTTAAATATACTTTGCTACAGTAAACTACTATTCATCTTCTTCCTCAATCACGTACCTGCGAGCCGTAAAAATAAAAAAAAATAGAGGACGTTTGCAGAAGTTGCAATCGACGTCGGAGGTTCGTCACAAACGGAATTGACGATCGTCAAAGGTTCGCAGTGGTCGTCGAAAATTGTAGACAACATCAACTTTCGATCGTGTGTAGCAGAGAGTCGTAGATGCCGTAAGTAGTTCACGTTGTAGAGGAGTGGCAAGGGATCCGCCGGGGCTCGCTCTGATACCAGTGAATGCTGGAACCCGCCAAGAATTCTCACTGAAATGTTTGAATTATTTGGAAAACTTCACTGTAGCTCCGCACTGTAGGGCCCAAAGCAGCCGCTCGGCCCAGTTGCACGCGCGTCGGAGTCGTTGCCTCGAGTGCTCCGTCTTCGAAAAATATAAAACGGGCGCACGATTTATTCTCTATCTTATCTCTCTCTCACTTCTCGTCCGTCTTTTGTGCAGGAATTAGGGTTTGAAGAAGGGATGGCGATGGTGGAGCTCCGGCCGATCGACGATGAAGGCAGCCGTCGACGCACTCTGGAATTCGGAAGAAGAGATGGAGTGAGGTCACCGGAGCGGAAGCGAGAAGTCGAGGAACAAGATGGTGGTTCAAGAGGAAAAGGGATTCGAGCTCCCAAAAGGCTCCGAGTTTTATTATTGCCCGAAAAAACAGATAAGTCCCTTTCTCTCCTTTCTCTTCTATTTATAGCCGGTTTCATATGATGTTTTCCGACTTTACATTTCAAAGTTTTTCCAAAAAGTCTTGGTTTTGGTCTTCTTCCGTCGAATGCCTTCTTCTTCTGACGCCTTCTTCTTTACATCTCGAAGTCTTCAAAGCGTTTTGGTCTTTTTCTCGATCTCTTTCTTCTTTCTGCCTCGCCGTTTCCCTTTGAAGTCTCTTCTCTTCCTCCCGTTGTCTCTGGTTCACTGATTTCTTCTTCTTCCGCCGCTGTTATTTCTTCTATTTCTTCTCTTTCCTCTGCCATTTCTTCTGTCATTTCTTCTATTTTACTGATTTCTTCCTTCTCTTCTCCTGTTTCAGCTACTTCTATTGCCGCTGTTGCTTCTTCTGCTGCCGTTACTGCTTTCGCTGTTGCTGCTAAAACTTGCTCTTCTTTATTTGCTTCTGTTATTTCTTCTTCCATAACTGTAGGCATAACAATTTCCCCTTCCCTTGAAAAACTAACATCGCCCTCGATGTTAAAAGTAGGAAACCTTTCACAAAACGTAGATAGATCTTCCCACGTAGCGTCAGCAGGTTCTCTATTTTTCCATTGTATAAGGACTTGAGTTACAGAACGACTCTGTCGATCTACTACTCTTGTAGAAATGATAGCGATAGGAGAAAGTAGAACATCTTGTCGTGTTTCAGTGACCGGCAAGGTGTTTGAAATCTCCTTGTGTCCAAACGCTTGTTTGAGCTTAGAAATATGGAAAACAGGATGAATCTTAGATTCAGCTGGCAAAACCAATTCATAAGCTAATGATCCAACTCGTTTGAGAATCTCATAAGGTCCATAATATTTGGGTGATAATTTGTGAATATTCTGCCCAGACACTGAATGCTGTTTATAAGGCTGTAATTTCACAAAAACCCAATCACCAACAGCAAATTCCTTATCTGTGCGGTGAAGATCAGACAAGCTCTTCATCCTCTGTTGTGCCTTTGACAAATTCCTTTTAAGTAGCTTTAATATCTCTTCCCGGTCCAATAATTCTGACTCCACTGCCTCAATCTTAGTCTGCCTTCTCACATAAGTAGGAATAGAGGGTGGTCGACGACCATATACCACTTCATACGGAGTCAATCTAGAACCAGAATGAATCAAAATATTAAAAGAATATTCGGCCCAGGGTAGATATCTGACCCAAGTCGAAGGTCGATTCATGGAAAAACACCTCAAATACTGTTGCATACAACGGTTGATAACCTCCGTTTGACCATCAATCTGAGGGTGATAGGCAGAATTCATCTGTAGTTTAGTACCACTCAAACGAAACAATTCTTTCCAAAATGTGCTAAGAAAGATAGTATCTCTATCTGAAACTATGGTACGTGGTAATCCATGTAATTTAACCACCATATCCACAAACAATTGTGCCACTTTCACTGTGGTATAATTTGATGTTAGGGCACCAAAATGACAATATTTAGAAAGGCGGTCCACCACCACTAGGACCACTGTATAGCCATTAGAAACTGGAAGATATGTCACGAAATCCATAGAAATGTCTTCCCATACCCTTTCTGGAATTGGCAAGGGTTGTAGTAATCCCATAGGAGCTTTAGTAGAAGATTTAACTTGTTGGCAAATATGACAGTCTCGAACAAAGTTCTCCACTGTTGTCTTCATTCCTGTCCACACAAACTCTGAACTTATTCTTTTGTAGGTTTTAAGGAAACCCAGATGTCCTCCAATTGGAGTTTCATGAAACTCTTTTAGTAATATAGGAATCAGCTCAGAATTAGGAGTCAAAAACAATTTGTGTTTTTGATAAAGTAAGCCATTTTTAAAAACGAAGCCTTTCTCCACCTGTTGTCCATTGATGACCTTTTGGACTAATTCTTGAAGTGGTTCATTAGTACGATATTCCCGTTTGAGCATATCGACTAGATTGAATACAGGCATAGAAATTCCATAGAAAGTAGCTTCTGTGATTTCCTGTCTCGATAATGCATCTGCCACCCTATTATCACTTCCTGGTTTATATGCAATTGAGAAATCATACCCCATTAGTTTGACAACATATTGATGTTGTTCCGGTGTTTGAATAACTTGAGTCAATATTTCTTTCAAACTTTTGTGATCCGTCTTGATTACAAAATGTTGTCCAAGTAGATATTGTCTCCACTTCCGTACTGCCTCCACAATGGCATATAATTCACGAACATAGACTGATGCCTTTCTCATTGTCGGATTTAACTTCTTACTGAAGTAACATATAGGATGGTTTCCTTGTAACAACACAGCTCCTATCCCATTTCCTAATGCGTCGGTCTCCACAATAAACTCCTGAGAAAAATCCGGCAGTTGTAGAATAGGAACAGTAGTCATAGCCTGTTTGAGAACCTCAAAAGCCTCTGTAGCTTTATCTGTCCAAATAAAGGAGTCCTTCTTGAGTAAATCCGTAAGTGGATTTGCAATATTTGCATATCCCTTGACAAACCTTCGATAGTACCATGTGAGCCCTAAGAAGGCTCTTAATTGTCTTAGAGTTTTAGGTATTGTCCATTGCTTGATAGCCTCAATTTTAGATTCATCAGGACCTACCCCACTCTTTGTTACAATGTGACCCAAATATTCTATCTTGTCCTGAGCAAAACAACATTTGCTTCTCTTGACATAGAAATGTTGGTCCTGTAAACATTGTAAAGTAGTAGCCAAGTGTTGTAAATGAGTCTGCAAGTCTTGGCTATAAACCAAGATATCATCAAAAAACACTATGATGAACTTGCGGAGATAAGGAGCAAATAGCCTGTTCATAATGGCTTGAAAAGTAGAAGGTGCATTTGTGAGACCGAAGGGCATAACCAGAAATTCGTAGTGTCCTTCGTGTGTTCTGAACGCTGTTTTGTGTATATCCTTCTGACTCATTCTAATTTGATGATAGCCCGCCCGTAAATCCAACTTGGAAAAGTAGGCAGCCCCATGTAATTCATCCAGTAACTCATCAATTGTAGGTATAGGGAACTTGTCCTTGATGGTAATGTTATTAAGTGCCCTGTAGTCCACACAAAACCTCCAGGTCCCATCCTTCTTCTTGACTAGTAGTACAGGACTAAAGAAAGGGCTAGAGCTGTACTGTATGATTCCCTGCTCCATCATTTCCTTCACTAATTTCTCAATTTCAGTCTTCTGAAAGTGTGGGTATCGATATGGCCTCACATTGATGGGTTTACTTTCATCTATCAAATGAATGTGATGCTGCACATCCCAGAATGGTGGTAGTGCAGTAGGTGTTTCAAATATGGCACCAAATTGATTAAGGATTTTCTCTACTTCTTCATGCACATTAGACTCCTCTGGCACCATTCCGGTTGCTACCTCTAATCTGTAACAACTCATAACTTCTTGTTCTTTGAACAATCGCCTTAGTTGCTTGTAAGTGACATCTTGAGGATTATTCGTCATGTTTCCTCTGAGGCAAATATCCTGTCCTTTCCAACTGAATTCCATTGATAACTCTTTATAGTCCATGACAATAGGGCCCAATCTTTGTAGCCATTGTACTCCCAGAACTAAATCAACGCCTTCGATAGGAAGAACATAAAAATCATCTTTAAATTTTACTTGTTGGATCACAAACTCTATCTGAGGACAAACTCCTTCGCATTTCAACTTGTCTCCATTTCCAATCATGACCTTAAAGGCATTTGCGGATTGAATCACTAGTCCCAACCTCTTCATTGCTCTGCCCTGTATGAAATTGTGGGTTGACCTGCTGTCGATTAATACTGTGACCTCCTTGCTGTCAATGTACCCATTCAACCTAAGTGTTTGGGGTAATATCACTCCAGACAGAGCATGAAAACTGATCTCCACCGCTTCCGAGTCCTCCTCACTTTCCATTTCTTCGTTGAACTCATGATCTGTTGCCATTAATAACAAGAATTTAGGTTTGCATTTATGCCCTTTATGAAACTTTTCATCACAATTGTAACACAGCCCCTTCTCTCTTCTGCTTATGAGTTCAGCTGGGGTTAATCTTCTTAGTGGTAACGAAGATGTTCCCTCTGTCGTCTTAACCTCCACATTCTGTCTTCCAAGATTTCCTGTCCCTGACGGTCCCATCTTCATAGTGGCCATATCTGTTGCCACATTTACCCCTGAAGGCTTGACCATTGCAGCTCCTGTCATCCCAATTGACTTCTGAACTTGGCCCCTGAGATCTCGCCCCTCCATCAATTTCTCTTCTTGTAATTTGGCTAACCCAATAGCATTCATGAGGGATGTTGGCCGAAATGCCTGCACTTCTCGTCGGATTGTAGGCTTCAATCCGGATATAAAGCAAGATAGTAAGAATGACTCGGGTATTCCCACTACTCGATTTGAAAGTTTTTCAAATTGGGATTGATACTCTAACACATATCCTTCCTGTGTCAACTTAGACAGAGCTCCTTGAAAATCCTCAAATTCTGAGGGTCCAAACCTTATTTCTAAAGATTTGATAAAACTTTGCCAAGAACTGAGCTGTTTGTTTCTATACATCCATTGATACCACTGTAAAGCCGGCCCTTCAAATGCAAAAGCCACTACAGTGATCCTTTCTTCTTCAGAGACTTCATAGAATTGTAGGAATTGCTCGGCTTTGAAGATCCATCCCAATGGGTCTTCTCCCCAGAATTTAGGGATCTCTAACTTGATATTTCTCAAAAAATTACTTCCTGAAGAATGTTGTGAATGGTTACTTGATCTTGATGAACTTTTCGACACTGATTGATTACTTGCCTCTTCTTGAACTGGGTCTTCAATTTTCTTGGCCAAAGATTCATATTTCGAGTTTAACGAATTCATTCGGTCTCCAAATGCCGTAAATTGTTGTTCCACAAAGCCTTGCAATTTACCCACCACTTCTTCCATCCGTGCCCAACGCGTACCTTCGGCCATTGTCAAGAATCTGGTTGTAATCTGTCTTCTTCACTTCTTGCAGGTTCTCCGGCGATGTTCTCCGGCGATCCTCTCAATGAAAGCACCAAATTGCTAGAACCCGCCAAGAATTCTCACTGAAATGTTTGAATTATTTGGAAAACTTCAATGTAGCTCCGCACTGTAGGGCCCAAAGCAGCCGCTCGGCCCAGTTGCACGCGCGTCGGAGTCGTTGCCTCGAGTGCTCCGTCTTCGAAAAATATAAAAAGGGCGCACGATTTATTCTCTCTCTTATCTCTCTCTCACTTCTCGTCCGTCTTTTGTGCAGGAATTAGGGTTTGAAAAAGGGATGGCGACGGTGGAGCTCCGGCCGATCGACGATGAAGGCAGCCGTCGACGCACTCTGGAATTCGGAAGAAGAGATGGAGTGAGGTCACCGGAGCGGAAGCGAGAAGTCGAGGAACAAGATGGTGGTTCAAGAGGAAAAGGGATTCGAGCTCCCAAAAGGCTCCGAGTTTTATTATTGCCCGAAAAAACAGATAAGTCCCTTTCTCTCCTTTCTCTTCTATTTATAGCCGGTTTCATATGATGTTTTCCGACTTTACATTTCAAAGTTTTTCCAAAAAGTCTTGGTTTTGGTCTTCTTCTGTTGAATGCCTTCTTCTTCTGACGCCTTCTTTACATCTCGAAGTCTTCAAAGCGTTTTGGTCTTCTTCTCGATCTCTTTCTTCTTTCTGCCTCGCTGTTTCCCTTTGAAATCTCTTCTCTTCCTCTCATTGTCTCTGGTTCACTGATTTCTTCTTCTTCTTCTGCCGCTGTTATTTCTTCCATTTCTTCTCTTGCCATTTCTTCTATTTTACTGATTTCTTCCTTCTCTTCTCCTGTTTCAGCTACTTCCGTTGCCGCTGTTACTTCTGCTGTCGCTGCTGCTTTCGTTGTTGCTGCTAAAACTTGCTCTTCTTTATTTGCTTCTTTATTTGCTTCTGTTATTTCTTCTTCCATAACTGTAGGCATAACAGTGAAGCAGAGAAGAGGGAGAAAGAATGGTTGTTTTCCGACGAGGGACTCCCGGAACACGTCCATTCCATTTGTAGCTGTATCCGTATCCGTCCGTCCCTTTCAATTCAAGCAGTCGTCTGTGCTCATGTCAATCCCCTCTAATCACTCACCATTTCTTCGTCCATTTCCTATTACGTTCTGTATCACGTTTTGAATACACATGTAACGTCCATGCATTGCTGTCGGACTGGCAATCGTGTGCTACCTGTCAAGCGTGATCAACGGAACGCCTAGCGAGTGTGTTCGGCTGGTAGAGGCGGTGATTGCGTCGGTTTGGCCGGCGGAGAAGTGACCTCGGTGGTCATGGTCATAATAAATCATTAAGGCTGTGATTTCTGAATCACAAAAGAAGCAACTTGGCCATTGCATCAAGGATCATCCTTTTTTTAGAGTATATGTAAGAGAATTAGAGAACGAAAGAATTGATTATGATGCGTCTGCATCTTTGTATTTTTAATCTCTGGTTTGACATCAGCTATCAAAGGTTGCTGAAGAGAAACAACATGTAAGGACCCAAGGGCAAGGCCAAGGGTTTAGTCCCACATGAGCAAAACACGGAGGTGGTCATGGGCTTATAAGTGACCACCCTCTTCACCATTCAAGACGCGTTTTAAATTCGTGCGGGCCATGGGCCCAAAGCGAACAATTTTTTGAATGAGGTTGGGGGCGTTACACAACAAGTATCAAGCAACAGTGCAGTTCGCACGAATGATGTGAAAGAAGATTCGCATTGTTCAGTCTTATAAAACAGAAAACGTTAGGAGCGAACTTCATGAATTTAATATAACTCAGAATTCATCCCAGCACTCACTAGCACAGGAATTAACATCTCTTATGCAGTTGTATCTCCATCAAATTACCGTTGCACCATGCCTATTATATTGCTAACAAAACTCTTGTAAAGTTATAAATGCACTAGTTATAAATACAATTGTTTTTCAGGTTGGAAATATTTGTTTTTTTAATTCTGTTGCGGTATTAGTACACTAGGGCCTTTTTGGATACAATCATTTTGTTCTAGAACAAAATTTTCTTGTCCCATGTTGTTCTCAACTTCTTAACCCAGCTGGAGGAATGTGTTCCAGACATCAAATTGAACAGGCTGACTCGTTCATTTGCCATGTTCTTGGGGTCCACAACCTTAACATAAGGCCGTTTGGGTGAAATAGCGAGAACAATCTCTTAACCTAACTCCTATCCCAGTACCAAACAGGTCCTAAAGGTCCACCCTTCTTTCCGAATGCTACCTCTTTCATGACCATGCAATTATCAACCACAAACTTTATACTGTTTAACAATCATCTCCCTCTGTCACGCCCCAAACTCGCCACCCGAAACACGACAAGAGGTGTTGCGATGTTTCACTAGTTTCTAATTCTAACCATACAATACAACATTCAATATAATATATTAATGATTCAAAATAAATGACTCCAGGATTTGTCAAAAATTTCGACATGATATTTGTTAAAAATACGTCCATGCGACAAGTACAAAAGATAAAATGGGCCAAACCCGAATCATATAAATTCAATAAGATAGAATGCAACAATGCCCCAACTGAGAGTTCACACCACTCCGAATATTAATAACAAATAAAATCAACATGAGAATGTGAAAGAATTTCAGAACATTTCGAGAACAGGAAAAAATACATATTTAAATCCTCTTCGATCGCTCATATACACACAACCTAATTATTTTTCCTTTTACATGCCCAATGAGCATGCATCAAGCAATATCATCACTTCACGAGGAACATCTCCTTTTCAACTATAAAACATATAATTATCAAAATAGAGGGATTAACATGAAGAGCTCAGTGAGGATAACAATTTCACAAAATATGAAAAATCAATCGGAAAACAAATATGAACGAAAATCCAATCATGAAATTCATCTCAAGTGTCAAACATAAAATCATATCATACATAATTTATTTTGTACAAAAGTAATTGCAATCAAATGCAAAACTTAAACATGCTATGCATAATCCAATATCTAAGGATCATGACACCACCTCGTCTTCTACGAGTCCTCTACCAACTACAAGGTGAAACTATCATCTCGTCACGTAAGCCGTCACCTATGGACGAGTGATCTGCCTCACCTAAGCGAGCTCCACACCTCCATCATGCTATCAACTCACGATGTAGGTTGTCATCCACGAGGTGAGTGATCAACCTCGCCTACGCAAGCTCCACATGTTCATCATAATATCATCTCACGATGCAAGCCATCGCCCGCAAGGTGAGTGATCTGCCTCGCCTACGCGAACTCCACATCTCCATCATATACTATCATCTCATAATGCAAGTCATCGCCCACAAGGTGAGTGATTTGCCTCGCTTATGCGAGCTCCATATCTCCATCTACTACTATCACACGATGCAGCCCGTTACATACAAGGTGAGTGATCTGCCTCGCCTAGACGAGCTAAATCTATTATCATATCACAATATGGGTCATCGCCCACAAGACGAGTGATCTGCCTAGCCTAAACGAGCCATATCACCTCCTCTATCATATGTCACCTCCTCGCTCCACCACGAGCCATCATGCATGCTTTGATGGTATATGCATACTGTGTCATGATATCATATTTCATATAATACATAATTTGAAAATATAAAATTTTCACGCAGGATTCATGTCACATAAGCACAGGTGCATCTAGAAAGCCTTCGAAGTTAAGATGCAACGTACATATCCACTAAATCCAAGGGAAACACGTACGAAATTCTTGAAAGTTAAGACACAACATCATTCGTCAAATCTCGACAAGACTCATCGTTAAAATCATCAAACATCGAAAAACCGAATCCCACATCACATTGCATCAACTCAAAGACAATCACATTAATAATTTATATAATTAATCATATGAGCTAAGGAATGTATTAACTGGTCCATCTATGATGTGGACATATAAGTTTGTGAAGTCCGCTAGCCTCGGCTACGCTCGATCTCCCCCGGTCTCCTGCATTTGAACAAATCTACGATCCGAGAACCTATTCAAATATGATAGAGATTTCATTTAGTAACTCCTATTATACACATATAGTTAAGCTAGAGATTTTTGAATTGGTCTCATGACAAAGTAAGTCATAAACTAATATTCTTATACTTAATGATTTTCACATTAATTAAATTAATTTAAAAATCCACATCTTATTTTTTTATTTACTCCTTTAATCTCAACATGATTAGAAGTTTATAGCTTACCAATTAAGATAATCTTCACTTGATGTCATTGGTTTACTATATCGTCTTAAATCCTTTACTCGAATCCTCATTTCATAATTGTAGCAGAAATAACATGTGATCATTTATAATCATCACTCATCAGAATGGTTAACACTTGGGGATTAACTCTTATATGCATAATACATATACTAATTAGTTTTATTTAAATTTCAACATCATTGTATATATGTAGACACATAAGCCCTTAAGTGTTTTTGTAATTTATTCAATTATTGTCTCTTCAATTAAGGTTTAGTCTTATGCACAAGTTAGTCAATTAATTAACTAATGGCCTATTTATCATGATAATAGTTTAACATGCATCTAAATCCATATTTATCAATTTTATCTCCTTGTGAACTTATTATTTATCATTTAACTAAAATATTTACTAGCAACTGATTACCTGAAAGAATATAACAACATGCAAATCCAAATCCATTAAGCAACACATATTAATGTCAAATTAGATAACTTGTAACCCTTAGTTAAATCTTATGAATTTAATTAATCAATAACTTAATTCAGATCTAATTACCTTAGACTGTTCTAATTATTACCTTCTCCATATTAATTGAATAATTAGCCATAAATGCATGTATGTGTATAATTATTTTATTTAAAACATGGAGTCATTATCTTGCTAACCAGAGGAATTGTCCTCGTCTCCTTTGATCTATCAATCCTCAAGAATCATCTCAGCGTCATGTCAATAACAAAATAAAAATCCAGACACAAGTCGTCCCTCCCGGCTCCAGCAATGCACGAACGGGCGCAAGAATGGGAGCTATCGCGAAACTCATTGAAATCAACGCTCATGGCTACTCGGTTCAACAGCTAGGGCCAGGACTCAGTCTACTCACCTGCAAAAATGGTGAAGCGCTTCAGCGTGAATCAGCCGTTATTCTTCGTGCGTGTCGGAGATGAAGGGTCCGAGCTCAAGCTGCGTACCCTCACGAACAACCCTGATGCCGATGTCAATTTGCTTGCCTCATCGAACTCATCACCATCGTGCTGCTCGATGGTCGAAGAGGGGTCGAGATCATCTCCGTCGATGGTGTGATATGCTGCGAGAATGGCGAAGAACCCTCAAATTAACCCAAATAACACATCCATCAAGTCACTGTTGAAGCTAATTTGTTCACTGTGGAAATGGTGAGGGATTCCATCACTGAGATGGTCGGAGTTCTTCACGCGCGTCGAAGAGGTAGACTCGAGCTCGAGCTGTATGCGCCTAATTGCTCTGTCTGATGCCTAGGTCGATGTAATGGTCTCGTCGAGCTCATTGTCACTATAGCCTTGTGTAAAGACAAATTTGCCATATCAATTAGGAAAATTTTCAAGTACTTCCGGGGGCACGTGTCGTGCATCCGTCGATTGATCTTTTTAGTTTTTTAGCCTTGCAAAAAGACAAATTTGTCGTATCAGTTAGGAAAATTTTCAAGCTGTGCCATTGGGCTTTATACTGTTTTGAGCCTAGGCTTACAACCTTTGTTTAGTGCATAGGATGTCGAAGGCTTTGTGAACCAGTGGAGAAAGCTCTCCCCTTCGCTCCGTACGACAATTGGAAATATGGAGATAAACTTTTATTAAACTGGTTGCTTGCACATTCCACAGAGCACCGTCGTTGGCCTCCACTTTTCTCAAGATGTTTGGGCTGCCATAAAAAGCCATTCTCCAACTTAGATTTTAACACATTTTTCATACCATATTTAATTCCTTTTTTCATCAATTTTTATATAATATGCATCATTTTATTATGTTATTTATATTTATTTATTTTGATTTAGAAAACTACCCAATATTTTGATATTTGATATCTAGAAAATACCAAGACGAAGAAACAAAGTCAATAAAGAAAATGCATTCAATTCGAAGTTAAAATGAAGCCGGACTCACAATTTCAAGATGCTAATTTGTGTGACAAGTCTTGATCACGGTTGTGACGGAATATTTTGATGGCCGTGAAATCTTTGTCACGAGCTATGAAATGAAGAAAACATGTTGAAGCCTCGATTACGACCATTGTGATATTACGAAGACCAAGTTAGCACAATTTTGGTCACGATCGTGGAATCTTTGTCACAATCATGAAAATAGAAATTTTAGAAATTGAAGTTAAACCATTGTCTCAACCAACCTTACAAAATTGTGAAGTCTATTTCAAGAAAAAAAAAACCAAATTTTAATAGATTTTTATCAAAAAGAGGAGTTTGAAATTAAATTCAATTTTGAAAAATCTGGATTACTCACAACTTTACAAATAGAGCCTTGGACTTTCTCAAACTTTATCTCTCCCATCTTTTATAGGCTAAAGATGAATACCAGATGTTGAAAAAATTCTGCTGATATCAAGAAGAAGAATAAGAATTTGATGCTCTGGAGAAGGTCGTGTTGCTGATCAATTGCTACAGTTAGATTTTTATTTTTTTTCTATTTTATTTGGGATGAATTATTTTCCATATTCTTTATTTTCTAAGTTTTATATTATGGTGTAGTTTTGTATTAGGAAACTTTTCGAACTCTAGGTTAGATTGGATTTTATTAATGAATTATTTCTTTTAGAAATGAATGTTTTTCATTAATGTTTTTTTTCTTTTGTGTGATGATTATGAAACTAGTTACTGGTTGCTTAGTGTAATTAGTTTTCATCTATTCAAGCATATGAAGAAATTGATTTTTTAAAATAAATAAAATATATTCTATCTTATAATTTCTTATGTGGCTTGTTAAGTTGGACTTGCATAAGCGGTCAACAATTTAAGAATTACAATATTAATGCATCTTAGGTTCAAATTGAATTAGGGTGAATTCGTTTGAACATCCCGATTAATCTAAAATGAAGATAAATGATTGCACTTATTTAGGAGGTCATAGTCTAGGCAATTCTTAGTCCAACATTAAATCTAACATAGCAGTGAAATAAGGTGCCACAATTTTTCAAATTGACTAATCTTCTCATATCTTATCTTTTCTTGATCAATTTTATCTACTAATTTTTGTTATTCAAGTTTCAATCACATCGAACTTTGTCATAAAGATTTTTTTTCTGTCAACTCCTGAAATTAGATAGGTTAAATAACATTAGTGCTCATGAGTTTGACGCTCTATTCACTTTCTATATTACTTGAATGGCTAGTCCAAATGGCAGTGTAATTAGATCGCATTATATATACTCTAAAGAAGGCAACATGTCGATGTCAAGCTACTTATGCCATGCAAAATACTTGGTTGGTGAACTTGCTGGCACATGTCACACCCAACTTCGGCTTCAATCCAGTCATGCATTTATAATAATTTGGTTTCAATTATACTAACATAATCACCTCCTTCTCAAATGAGAACAAAACCTATATCCTATATTGAACTTCACACCCTTCCGATGAACCATGATATTCACTTCCAAACATTCGTGCCATAAAAATATCTTTTTAACAAGTAAATTACACTAAAGCCTCCTTACCACCAAACCATCCACCATCTTCTAATACCCAATCCCGCTCCAATTGTCAAGGAAGAAGACGCGGATGACGTCGAGGCCAATCACCACCTTGACGTGATCCTTGCCCCATAGTACTAATGTTGGCTCATACATCTAAATCGCTTAACCATCAAGCGTATTCGGTGCAAGAACAATCTCTAGTGTCAACACAAACGATTGTTCCAACATAATGCCTACACCAAATTGTTGCTAGACATTGGTGCAACACATCATACCATACCAAATCTATGAGCGCTTCGGTCTGCTGAATGATACACTAGACATGAACAACTTCACGGGACTATTAATTAACTGTGTAGTCCCCGTCTCTGTTCATTCTCTCAGCCTCTCCATCTAAGACAAATAATACACATTCTAAATTTAAAAAAAACTCTACTTTTTATCCAAAATTTTACTACTGATAATTCTTGCTATATTCAATACCTCTCTAACTCATTTTTTTGTGAAGGATATGAAAACATAGGAAACCCTTTTCCATGGACGGCTCAAATACAAACTCTGTCACCTTAAACCATAAGTTGCTCCAGCTGCAGCTCATCTCAAGAGTACAACATCACTTGCTCAATTGCATGCTTGCAATGGGGACCCCTCTATGCATACTGTTGGTGTTGTTCAATAGAACGATAAACTCCCAAATAGCATAAGGTGTTCTTTGTCCAAATGCTCGACATGTGAACTGGGAAAAGCCTCATTACAACCTCTTCCACCAACTAAAAAAAAACACTCATGAACCCCTACAACTGTTATATATATGTCTATGTTTGGGATCCAACTCTTGTTACTTCCTTCGATGACCACTAATATCTTCTTATTTTCTTAGAAAATTTCTTAAAGTTTTCTTGGACATTTACTTTAAAGAATAAATTGACGTTACTTGCATTTTTTCTTTGTTTTATATGTATCTAAAATGACAATTTAAAGTAAACTTTGCTCGCTTCAAATAGATTGACGTGGAAAAATTCCTTGATATGCAATCTTAATTGCATCAACATGGCATTTCTCATCGCCTCACGCGTGCTCACATGCATGAGCAAAATGATTTCATTCAATGTCGCATTCACCATTTAATAAAACATGCTAATATTACTTGCCCATGCATCCGTGCCAAAATGCTTTTGGCATTATGCTACGAAAATCACAACATGTCTTATAAATTGTTTACCAACCCTCCTATTGCACAATCATACGCCATATGAATCCTTATGCCATCAAGATCCCAATTACTCATTTCTCCATGTATTGGCTTCCTTGCATATCCCCTCACATGACCTTATATAATTAATATAAATTCGATTACTACTCACAACCATGTGTCTCTCGGCAATCATGGGTTATGGTTGTCTCCACATACCAACATGATGTCAATACGCCCTTCAACATATCAACTTTAATGAATTTGTATTCCCCTTTAAAACCACACCTCATATGTCTCTAACAACACTATAGAGTTCTTGGTTGGTTGTCCCATTGCCCTCATCAAAGATCCAAAGAGGTCCTCCTCTTGGCCCACTCTCATCATATTTATCACCATCGTCACCTTTTTCATCATAAAGTTTCTCGGCATCCCCAATAGTATTCCCTAACAAAATCTTCTACCTCATTCTAGCATCAACTATGGACAACTTGTTGGCCATAAATATGCCCATACTTCAATCGTCACAAAACCTTTTGTCCTCACATGCTACACAAAAGGTTAAATGCCCACATTAACAATCCATCACAACTAATGAAATTAATGCACTCTCCACAATAAGAGATAGAAGTGAGTTCCATGAGGCATCCGTGAATGTAGGTTGTCATTGGTTATACATAACCAAATACAAGCCAAATGGCTATAATACATGACTAATAGCAAAAGGCTATCATCAAATTGCGAACATAGATTTTGAGGATACATTCACTCCAGAGCTCACTACCGCTCACTACCATCTAAGTTTCCATCGTGGTCTCTTAGGATTGGTCCATTCAATAAGTTGACATCGAAAATGTCTTTTTACCTAGTTAGCTAAATGAATGTATCTACCAAGACCAACCTCTAGGCTTTGACAATCAATATCACCAAACATATGTCTGCCAACTTCAAAAATATATCTAGGACCTCAAACAAGCTCCATGAACCTGATCCACCACCCTTAAGAAGGCGCTCGTGCAATATAGATTCCTTGGATTAACCATTAACATGTGATGTACATTCATCATACACAATATGCAACAATTTATGTACTTATATATGTTGATGATTTAATTGTTACATGTTACACTCCGACATTGGTCGAAGTTGTTGTTAAATCTCTACAACATTAGTACATCATTTGTGACCTTGGCAATCTCAATTTTCCTTCGCATCGAACTTCTTTAAATAACAGATGGATTAATGCTCTCACAAAGAAAATACATCATGTAAATCTTGAGGGGCACAAATATGATAAATTCTAAACTTGTTAAGTCATTGTTGGCACAATCAAAGCCTTTTCCCAAGTCCTCCATTTTAAGATGTATTGTACCAGTAAGTCCTTGTTGTCAGCCATGCATGCCAATTTATGCACTCGTTGATGCGAAAAATCATACGCTAAAAACTCAGCAAGTATACTGGTCGCACAAGTAATAAAATGATGAGAAGAGTGTTGAACCCACGAGGATTGATGAATTTTAGATTCTGAAATTTTATCTTGAAATCCGATTTAAGATTTGCAATGAATTAGAAAAGATATAAGATAAGATAAGATGAGAAAATAAGAAGAAAAGATAAAAGATAAAATAAAAGATAAAAGATAAAAAGATTTAGTTTGTTAGGATTAAAATTCTGTTTCACCAATATTATCTTTTAGATTTATTCAATTAAAGTGTTTGAATATTAGATGGTGGAAGAATTGATTTAAAATTATAAGACTCTGGAAATGGATGACTTTACTATCTTAATCTTAAATTAAATTAGGAGTACGTGAAAAATGTTAAACCTAAATCAATTTAAATTAAAATGCAATAAAATCTAATCATAAATTGCTAGGCATCTCTCAGTGAATAACAACCCATAATTTATGAATTCTGGAAATAAATATATATAAATCTTTCAACTAAGAATCCAAACACTTGAAAATGNAAGGTTTAACAGAAATTATTCCTAACAAAGATGATTCTAAGCCTTAAGAAATAAGATTAGAAAAACAAACAGATTTGCAGAATCCTATTGCTCTCTAAATCTTCAATCCCGCTTCAAGGCTTCTCCTCCAAGTTGGCTTCTCAGCTCTTCAGAAACCTGGAAAATATGAGGAGTTCTCTAATTCTTATCTGTCTTTTGAGAAATATGTGCTGTGAGAGATCAGAGATTAGAACCCCCAAGTTTGATGTATAGAGGCCTATTTATAGGTGAAATTCGGAGGTGAGGCATGGCATCACAAGGTTGGAAAGAGTTTGAGCCGAATAAGACTTGATAATAACCATCAGATCGGGCGAACCGACATGTGCGATGAATAACACAGACCGTTTTATCCTAACACAACCCGTTTTGACTGAAGTTTGAGTTTGAGTCCAACACGACATCTGAACACGGTTGGTGATTCTCTGCGATGATGACACATGGCGCAATCTGGGACGTCGATGTTGATCAAAACAGTGTGAACACGACGTCTTTTTCTTCAATGTTGAACACAACTTGTTTTGACTGAACACAGGCCATTTTGGCATGATGGAAATTTAAACTTCGTAAATGAGTTGAACACAGGCCGTTTTGGAGCAACACAGACCGTTTTGGCTTGGTGAAAAACGGGAGCTTCAAAAATAAGTTGAACACAGACCGTTTTGGTGTAACACGAGCCGTTTTGGCTTTTTAATTTCTGATTCCGCTCAGTCAAATCTTTTATTTGAAGTATTTGCCATAAATTAATGTAATCTCCCTGAAAATTAACCATATATAACACTTAGGTAGAATCTGACTCATGAATGAAATATCAACTGAAATAACTGAAATAATGCATGAATTAATGTAAAATACTAGAGAAATAATATGAAATAGATGCATGTAATATGTATATTTTTGCATGCATCACTCGTCGACATAACATTCTTGGCAAATGGTAAAGAGGATCCTCATTATCTACTTCACACTGCTCATGCACTCAAGATCACTCGCAATACATCATGCAACCCCAAGCATTTTCTGATGCTGATTGGGCCAAGTGCTAGATTGACCACAAATCTGTTAGGGGCTTTAAAGCAGAAAACTATATCACGCTCCCCCGCTGAATCAAAACACACAAGCTCTCGTAGATTCCATGATCGAACTAATATGGCTTCAATCATTTCTGAAGAAACTCGACATCGCACAACTTCGAGCACCTATACTATGGTGTGATGTCACAAGCCGAACTTATCTCTCGACCAATGTAATGTTCCATGCTCGAACAAAATCCATCGAGATAGATTTCCGTTTTACCCGTGAAGAAGTCTTCAACAAGTGTTTTGTGGTACGATTCATCTCAACACACAATCAATTGGTCGACATTATGGCAAAGCCACTTTTCGATAGTCATTTTGCTTTCCTTCGTGATAAGCTTAAATTGTGCTCAAGACTACCATTACCTTACAAGAGCATATAAAGACAACTCAAAATTCATCCCAAACATAAACCTCACTCCTCTCAGTTGTATCTCGATTCACTCCACCACTCTACCATTGTACTAGACCTATTATATCACATAACAAATTCTTGTAAAGTTATATATACATAGGATAATCAATAAAATTGTATTCATGTTGAAAATATTTGTTGTTTTATTCAGTTAAATACCTTGGCTCTTTTGAAAAGGTCTCTTAAGTGAGCAAAAGTGACACCCACAAGATACATATTGAGTATAAATTAGTAGGATAGTACTTTAGTAATGTATATCATATGGCATTAGATTGATAAATATTCTTAAGTAGAGCATACAAATTGCAATAATGCCTTATTGAAAATTATGAAAAAGTAATAAGTGAAATGAATATTCATTTACTGAAGTAAGTCAAAATGTCTTTAGGGTAAAAATTTAGCTATATTGCACATTCTTTGGTAAAAATAACAATGTACTAAATATAGTGGTCAACTATCCATGAATACTATAGTGTCTTGGATGTGGAGGAAAAAATGTGCTAAATCTGTTTAAAGGTCAGATAAACAAGTTAAGTGGATTCATGGATAGTTGACCACTATATCTGTTTAAAGGTCAGAAAAAAGTATTTATATATTTCTTTAAGAATTTCCATGCAATCATGCTAATAAGTAAATTTTGCTTGATCAAATACTAAATGAAAAAACTAGTCCGAAGGAGAAAAATAGTATCCTACAATAGAAAAATATATAAACATTTTAGAAAATAAATATTTACGAGGATGTTGTAGGCATGCCTATGATACCTGCCGTATAAGAAAACAATAACTATTTCAAATTCCTTTGTGATACAAACAAAGAGATATGGGGGTTGATGTAACCTAGCACAACGCTTTGGTAACCCAGCCTTTGCGATCATTTTGGCTTCAAACGCTTGATTGTCAAGCGTTCCCTATGAGAGAGAATGCTGATAGTCAACATTTTGAGGGGTGTTGCTAAACAAGGCCTAAGAATAAAAAAATCTTTATAAAATGTTTCTATAAGGGACATATATTGGGACATGTCAAATTCTAAAATTATTCACTTCTTTAGATTATTGTGCAAAGCATGTCAAGACATCATGGGTTCAAACCTTGTCAAGCCCATAACTAAAAATCATGCTTTACATAGTCCATTTGTTGAAGTAGGGGAAAAAAGTGAGAGAGTCAATTTGAATTACTAAACTAATTTTTATTAGTTAAAAGGTGATTAATTATTAAAATTGATAAGGTCAGATAATTAGCGATGATATATTATAGCGGCAAACATACACAAAATTTGTTACACAAATGTCGTAGAGGCCATGAAACCTACAATTACTACAACTGTAGTAGCTATTAGTGTTGTGACCAATCCAAATTCCATCTCATTCTGCTTGATATAGAAGAAGTTATGGGATGAAAGTATTCTTGCAATTTTTCGACATAAGTATATATGAAAAGTTCACCATGGTAATTGAGAATGACAATAATCAGTATGAACGAGCAAGAATAACCATACAATGTATTATAAGGAAATAATAAAATGTGTAAAATTTACGAATAAATCATGCCATTCTCATGATATTACTTGATTCTCCAACAATCATACAACTATAACATACTACTTTTCATAGATCACAAGACATGCTTCATCTTATGGTGCTTTTGTCATTGCAATTAAGAACCTTATGAAAAATAAGACAAAAGGCAAATTTCCCGGCCCTTTTGTTAATGGTATGCCTCGGGGCTAGTATAATTCTCAAGCATCATCTTTAGAAAGCTTGATGGAGATTTAGCGGCATAGCTAAAATTCTTCTTAATCTCAATCATGTATACATGTGCATTCATGTAAAGCCACATGTGTTTGACTAGCGCTCAAGCTAATTCCCTTGCAATAGACAGTCCAAGATGTGGTGACAATAAAATTTCAAACTCTGACCATAGTGTTTTTCTTAATGAATTTATCATTGGGAATGCCATTCAAGTCAATCACAAACTCCATACAAAATACCTCTAAAGATGATTGGACTTTGAGATCAACAACTTAATTTTTCTAGCTCTCATGTGCTTATGTATCTCTTCAATCTTCATAGATCATAGGATGCTCTCTTGGGCTATTCTCAAAGTTCTAATCTTCTTTCAATTAATTCTCCTTGAACATTGTCTCCAAAACATAAAGCTTTTGACATGAAGATTTTAGCACATTTTTGCATAACATATTACTTTTTTTCATTAAATTGGTCATGACATGCATCTTTTTGTTTAAAATTTTTACTTTAATTTTATTAAGTGATATTTGTCTAAGTTTCTTCTTTGCTTGTTTTAGATTAAACCATTAGAGCAAAGGGAGAGATTGCAAAATAATTAAAGTTAAAATTTTGAGAAGATGGTTGAATTTTTTATTCATAAACATGAAATGTTGCATTACAATCATAAGCACAAGCCGAAGAAATTTTTGAAGATCTATCATGACCCAATGAAATTGCATATTAATATTATGAAGTTATATTTTTCATGAACATTATGTTGAAGACACGGACATAAGCGAGAAACTGACCAATTGAAGACTTAAAGTTCATAGTCTATGAATCTAATGACATGACTATGAACCACTCAAATCATGAATCATGAACGACAAATCACATTAGTAAGCGAGACAAAGGAAGTATATGATGAATATCATCACGATAGTGAATATTGAAGTCACAACCATGATGATGTGAAGTCTTGATGGCACAGTCTTGATCATGGTCGTGAAATATGTTTATCATGAGCTGTGAAAATGATAACCACAAACTTTGAAGTCAAAATGTTATCTCAACCAAACCTAATCTAGTTTTCAAAATAACTTTGAGATAATATAGTTTTCTTTATCAAATTTCACTTAATAAAAGTTGTAACATCCTGACCAAGACATGATATTGTCTTCTCTGGGTATTGACCCGCATGATTTTACCAAAACACGTCACACCTTGTTAAGACCATGTTCCCATATATACCCAACATCCATCTTGTGACTTGTCTATGTGGGACTAATCCAAAGCATGCATCTTGCATCTTTCCCCATTAGGGAACTCACATCCTCGTTGAGTGGCCTCTCATCATCACATAAAGGATCACATGGAGCGGCTTTGGTACCATATATAACATCTCTAATCGAGACATGATATTGTCGCTCTGGGCCTTGGCCCACATGATTTTACCAAAATGCGTCATGCTTTGTCAATGACATGTTCACTTATATACAAAATATTCTTCCCATGATTTGTCCATGTGGGACTAATCCAAGGCATGCCTCTTGCATCCTTCCTCCTTAGGGGACTCAAAAGACTTCATGAATACCCACAAACCACTTCACCAAATCCATTGCCCCAACATTTGGGTCTTGCTTGTGACGACCAACCCCGATATAGTCGACCGTTGACCGCCAAGGGGGGGTGGGGTAAAATAGACATATCACTATATCAGGTTCAAATATTTGAACGTTGCAGAAACATGATAAGGAAACTAAATTAACTTTCAAAATTGCCAAAAAAATTCGGCAGCATCTCGACATAAAATGAATAAATGGCAAAAATGCCCATGTATACAACAATTTATATACACTGAATATAAACATAAAAGGATAACTATCCATAAAATGTAATGTCTGTGATCACAGGAGCACGATAGCTCAATAACAATATACAAATATGAGGAACATTGGTCCTCAGAAATCCACAAGTGGGATATAATCCAAACCTGAAATCCGAATGGCCAAAACGGATGAATAATATGAGACAAATAGAAAGTTAGAAAATATACAAGTTTCCTACTCATATGTAAATGCTATAAGCAAAAATAACTGGACTACTCTAGTCCGTCGACCTCACACATACACAACCCCAACCCATGCACCTCACATAGCATATCTAGCAATAGTCACCTGCAAAATGGGAAGAGAGGGGTGAACATAAAGATGTTATAAAACCCCTTATCACATTTAAATCTAGTACATCTTTCTAAACACTAGCTTTTATATTAGAGACTTCTAACTATGACTTACCACTTTTATATTAAACTTCTAACTATGACTCACCGAGTACAATGTGGAGTGACACTAAGCGTCCGCGAATCCCATGAGCTCTAACTCTCAAGAAATGCGACTGTGCGCTACATATCAAGTAATTTGAGAGTTACACATACATATATGTTTATTTATAAAAATCAGCATAAAGTCATGCATGACTCTAAGTCGACTCACCACGTGTGAATCACAATGGAGTTGCAAACACTCGGGTTCGACATGAGAACCCTCGAGCACAATTGAAGTCCCTACACACAACAAATAAGACATCTTACCCTTCTTATAAACCTCGTATCAGCCCTAGAACATATGATTATTAGACCATGAAAGCTCACTGTGTGCACGACGAACTCAAGCTAGTCCCTAATCGACTTTGGCCACATCACGTACTCGAAACTGAAAGAAAACATCACAACATTACATCGTGATGCGAAAAATCACACGCTAAATACTCAGCAAGTATACTGGTCGCACAAGTAATAAAGAGATGAGTAGAGTGTCGAACCCACGAGGATTGATGAATTTTAAGATTATGAAATTTTATCTTGAAAACTCGATTTAAAAGATATTCAGTGAATTAAGATAAGATAAGAGATAAGATAGAATATGTAAAGGATAAAATATTAAATTTCAGTTTTAAAAGATAAATAGATA